>PVJH01044231.1:0-13011 GCA_004026705.1 Nesogale talazaci | reverse complement strand
TTTTTTAGGCATCACTGCCCTCAGGTGGTGGGAGGAGGAGGCCCAGCCTTTGCTCCTGGGAGCTGGAATTGAACCTCCAACCCAGTGGGCCGCAGTCCCGCGCACAACCACTACGCAACCAGGGCTCAGCGTTTTCTTTCTTTTTTTTTTTCCATCTATAATTTCTTCTAATTAATAACACACAAAACTTTCACACAAGGAAAAATGAAAATAGCTTAAAATCAAAATTCTAGGGGCTGAGCATCGGTGGTGTAGTGGTTGTGTGCAGGACTGCAGCCCACTGAGATAGAGGTTCAATTTCAGCAGCGGCTCCACAGGAGCAAAGGTTGGGCCTTCTACTCCCACCACCAGAGGGCAGTGATGCACCCCTCCCCCCAAAAAATAAAAATTCCACATTGCCTAACCTAATTCGTTCCTGGTCAGAAAAACATTAAGAATGAGGTCAAGTGGCTACTAGTAAAAGGGCTAATTTGATAATTTCTGCTGAATCTAGGCAGTTTCAAGTGTAACCCAGAGAAAGGTGGGGCTATCATCAAAGGTTCATGCTTTGGCATGACAGATATGAATTAGCTATTCGGGGAAACATATGGAAAGTATACTAACAGGTGAACATCTAACCGTATAATAACATCCTTTAGAAAATCTCTTAATCTCATCATCAAGATTGACAAGCAAATAGAATTCTCAAGGAAACCATCAGCTCCCCTTCAGATACGGCACCAGGATTAGGTGAACGTGATAACTCCTCTCACCCTAAAATAAATGATTTTCACTTTTTTCCTTTTTGTTTGTTTGTTTGGTTTTTTGGCATCACTGCCCTCTTGTGGTTGTGGGAGCTCTTTTTTTATTTTTTATTTTTTTTAAGGCATCACTGCTCTGGTGGTGGGAGTAGAAGGCCAGCCTTTGCTCCTGTGAGCGGGAATTGAACCTCCGTCCCAGTGGGCCGCAGTCCCGCGCACAACCACTACGCCACCGGGGCTCAGCCTTATTTTTTTTTTTTAATCTTCACTTTCATATACCTGATTTGACTGGTTCATTTGCTTCTGTAGTTGTCTGTAGCAGGAGGAATTGACACTATAAAAGTAAGTATATGTGAAATATACAAGGGGGTTCAAAAAGTCTATGGGGAAATCCCATTTTATTTTTAATTCCATTTTCCAAGAACTTTCTGAAACCCCTGTCCCCAACTCCCTATATAGTTGGAGATGGATATTAAAGTGTACTGCAGGGCTGAGCCCCAGTGGCGTAAGTGGTTGAGTGCGGAACTTGCAGGCTTGGCAGTTCAAATCCAGTGGCAGCTGGGTAGCGCCCATAACCACCAGAGGCAGTGATGCCCACAAAAACAAAAAAAATAAAATAAAATAAAGTGTACTGCAAAATATAATGAAGATCATCTTTTTCAGTATCCCATGTTAAAACTGAAGATGATCATATTGAATACCATACCTTTTTAAGTATCCACGACTCTAAATACACATTATTTTTACCTTTAATTTTTTTTTGTGGGCATCACTGCCCTCTGGTGGGAGTAGGAGGCCCAGCCTTGCTCCTAGAGAGCTACTGTTGGATTTGAACCGCCAACCCTGTGGGCTGCAGTCCCGCACACAACCACTACATCACTAGGGCTCAGCCCCAACCTTTAATTTTCTATACAATAAAAGACTACTCAAGATTGTTACAGTTTCAGAAAACTAAAAGACCACTGATTCTAACTGTTATGGTCTAGGTACATACAGAAACACGATATTATACATGATGCTTCCGAAAAGAACTACATGGACAGTGACAGAAACACAAAGCTCCTGTCACACTATGACTCCTGAAACTAAACACATGAAAGTTCCCATCCCTAGTACCTGAGTTTTTCTAAACTTCTTAGATATGTAGAAATAAATTTAAAAATAAAGAAATCATCTTTATTATGGAACAACCAAAAATCTCTCCAGATATCAAAATGAAGTTTATCCGTTATCCTATCTACTGAGTAGCTCCAAGGAACATCAGCTTGCACCGGTCTGTTCTAGGAATTTATACACTTACGAAAAGCCAGAGTGTTCACACAGCCTTGTCTTTTCCCAGCTATTTAGTTCAACCCCAACAATGCACAGCAAGTACCTCAATCTTCAAACAAATACTACCTTCAAATACTACCTAATTCGCTTCCACATGAACAGATAAATAATGATATTTAGCAAAAGACAGGCCAACTTTCTTTTTTATACATTATTGACCATGTTAAAAAAGATGGCTTGTCACAAAGTTTATAAAAATGTATCCAAAAGTTGCACCACAATCAACTTAGGCTTTTCCCAGGGTTGCAAGCATGGTTCAACCTTTCAAAATCAACCAAAGCAATACACTACACATCAATAGACCAAAGGAAATGCACACCATCGCCTCTGTGGAGGAGGAAAAAGCTTCTGATAAAGTCTCACGCTCTTTCTTAATGAGAACACTAAAGAAGATTGGTAAATAAGGTAAATTCCTCATTTTGAGTTAGGGCATAAATGAAAAGTCAACAGCCATAGAAGACTAAGAGTTTTACCCAGGAAGTCAGAATCAAGACAAGGCTGCCCAAATCCTATATAGAGTTTCTTGTCCACAGGCTAGGAGAATTTAGCAAAGCTGCAGGGTACAAGATCAACTCAGTTTCTATAAACCAGTGATGAGGATTCTGAAAGAAAATTAGAAAAGCAATTTAATGCACAATAGCATTGAGAAAAAGGAAATACGTAGACCTAAAGCTAACCAGGGAAATAAAGGACTTACATAATGAAAAAAGATTAACAAAAAATAAAACCACCCCCAGCGTGATGGAATCCATTCCATGTCACAAGAACCCCATAGGGCAGAGTGGAACTGCCCCCAGAGAGCTCACAAAGCTATCAGTCTTCACGGAGCAGACTACCCCATCCTTCTCCAGGGAACAGAAGGGCTCCAACTGCCAACCTTTGGGAGACAGCAGCCAAGCGCTGTTTGAGAACTCCCAAAGATGTTAAAGACTATTTAAGTAACTGAAAAGGTAGCCTAGGTTCACAGACGGAACCCTGTTAAGAAGTCAATACAACCCAAACAGTCTACAGATTCGATGTAATACAGAACAGAATACCAATACACTTTACAGAAATGGAAAAACAGGCTGGCCCAGGGGTGGTGTGCGGGACCGCAGCCCACAGGGTTGGTGGTTCAAATCCAGCAGCAGCTCTCCGGGAGCAAGGCTGGGCCTCCTACTCCCACCAGGGCAATGATGCCACAAAAAAAAAAAAAAAAGAAAGAAAGAAAATAAATGGAAAAACAATTCTCAAGTTTATATGAAAGGGCAAACCAAAACACCAAATTCACTGCCACTGAGTGGATGCTGGCAATGGGACAGGGTAGAACGGCTATCTGAGCCTGCAACCCTTCTAAGGGGGCAGAAAGCCCATCTTCCTCCTCAGGAGAGAGGCTGCTGGTTTTGAACTGCTGACGGTGCAGCTGGCAGTCCAATTCACAGGCAGGGGATTCCTATGGAAGGGCAAACAACCAAACGCACTGCCATCAAGACACTCCAACTCAGAGAGACCCTGCAGGGCAGGCAAGAACTGCCCCTGTGGGTTTCCAAGACCACAACTCTTTCATTTTTTATAAATAGTGTTATTGGGGCTCTCACAGCTCTGATAACAATCCATAAATAAGTCAATTGTATCACACACATTTACACCTATATTGCCATTACCAATTTCAAAATATTTTATTTCTGTTTAAGCCCTTGGTATCAACTCTTTTTTTCCCTCCCTCCCCGACCCTCATCGATCCCTGATAAATTATAAATTACTATTATTTTCCTATCTTACACTGCCCACTGTCTCCTTTCACCTGAGTTACTGTTGCTTGTCTCCCTGGGGCGGCTGGGGGGGTGTGGGGGGTGAGGGAAAGGGAGACACTTATAAATCCAAGACTACAATGCTTTCTTTTTGTTTGTTTTGGGGGCATCACTGCCGTCTGGTGGTGGGAGTAGGCGGTCCAGCCTTGCTCCTGGAGAGCTGCTGTTGGATGTGAACGTCCAACCCAGTGGGCCGCAGTCCCGCGCACAACCACTACATCACCGTGGTGACTCAGCCGACTCCAACTCTTAGGGGGAATAGAAAGCCTCTTCCTCCTCCCTCGAAGCTACTGGTGGTTCTGATGAACTGGTGCCCCTGTGGCTATCAGTCCTACATGTAACCGACGTGCCACCAGGGCTCCTATGGCATCACAGGAGCCTAAAACAGACACCTAAAACAACGTCATAAGAAGAACTAAGTAAGAGGACTCACACTTCACCATTTGAAAACACTACACAGCATTGAACCGCTAACCACAAAGTCAGCGGGTCAACCCTACCAGAATCTGTGGGTGAGAAAGACGAAGGTGTCTGCTCCCGTAAAGATCGACAGTGCCAGGCACTCTAGGGAGGGTGGCTGTGAATCAGAATCAATTCAATGGCACAATGAGCTTATGCAGATACAGTAACCGAACCAGCCTGGCAGTAAGTCTAACAATAAACACACCAACCAACAGAATAAAACTGAGCGTGCAGAAATAAATCCACACATCTATGGTCCATTTGACAGGAAAAGAATCTCTCCAATGAGTAGTTCTGGGGAAAATTCAGTAAAATTAAGCAATCCATGCCTTACGCTATACACAAAAGAAATTTACAATAGATTAAGGACCTAAAGGTCCAAAAACCTAAAATTGCTACAACTCAGAGGCGATGCTGTCAGACTTAGCTTTTAATAATGAATAATCGAGTAGAATAATAAAAGCACAAGCTTTCAAAGGCAACATTAATAAGTGGGACCTCATAAAAATTAAAAACGTGCTCATCTAAAGATTTAACCACAAAAGTGCAAAGACAAGCCACTGGCTGGGAGAGTATCTTTGAAAACCATCTGTCTAAAAAGACGTGAGGAGGGAGCAGGGAGGGAGGAGAAACATGAGGAGCCAACACCAAGGACTGAAGTAGAAAGACAACGTTTTGAAAATGATGATGGCAACAAATGTGCTTTGCATACAATAGGCGTATGTGTTGATTGCGATGCGTTGTATGAGGCTCCAATAAAATGACTTTTAAAAATCACTTTTGGGGGGGGAAGGCAGCGCATCACTGCCCTCTAGTGGGAGTGGGAGGCCCAACCTTGCTCCTGGAGAGCTGCTACTGGATTTGAACCGCCAACCCAGTGGGCTGCAGTCCCGCACACAACCACTACGCCACCAGGGCTCAGCCCTTAAAAATCACTTTTACAAAACAATGGCTATTTAATAAAATTATACTTCTACCTGCAAAAAAATTTTGAATAACGATATATGAAAACTTTGGGGCTGAGCCCCGGTGGCACAGTGGCTATGTGCGGGACTGCAGCCCACAGGGTTGGCGGTTCGAATCCACCAGCAGCTCTCTAGGAGCAAGGCTGGGCCTCCAACTCCCACAAGGGCAGTGATGCCCACAAAAAAAAAAAAAAACCTTTTGACAATCACATAACAAAGAGACAAATAACTCCAGCATAAAATGGGCAAAACACTTGAGTACACATTTCACAAGAGGACTTTCAAATGTTCACTAAACAGACTAAAAGACACAACACGTCATTAGTCATCCAACCCACCGCCATCAAGTCAGTCGGTGCCCTTCTCACGCATTGCTGGTGGGATTGTAAACTGGCACAGCCATTGTGAAAAGTATGCCCATTCCAAAACAGAACTATTGTATGGTCTCAAAATGTCACTCCGGGGTATATGCTTGAAAGATCTGAAAGTAGACTCCAACAGGCTTGGATACCAAAGTTTACTGTAGCACTCTTCGCAATGGCCAAAACATGGAAACAGCCTAAAATGCTCATCAACAGAAGAAATGAAGTGGAGCTTAAAGATGTTATGCTGAAGAAAACAGGCCACTCACAAAATGGCAAATATCCTATGACCCCACTTAGTAAAATGACAGCAAAAAGTAAATGTCAGAGAACAACGTTTAGGGGCTGAGCCCCGGTGGCGTAGTGGTTGTGCGCGGGACTGCGACCCCCTGGGACGGAGGTTCAATTCCAGCAGTGGGGCTGGGCTTCCTACTCCCAGCGCCGCAGAGGAGTGATGCCCCCCCCCAAAAAAAAAAAAGGAGAACAAAGTTTATTAGTGCTTACTATGGGAAGGGAAAAAGGGAGCGAAATATGATGAAAAAAAAAAACCACATTTAAGGGTAGGGTTGCACAGCCGATTACTGCAATCGCTGTCAAAAAGTTGTACATCTGTGCTTGCTTCGGCAGCACGTATACTACCAAGCTGTACATCTATTTTTAAAAAGCTGTGTGATCTATGTACAACATGGATGGAAAAGGGGCAGCTAGCTGAGGCTGCTTTGGTATAACCAAACACCTCATGGGATTTGGCTCCTTAGTTTGGAAGTTTAGGGCCATGGTTTCATAGAACATCCCAGGAAATTGGTCCAACAGTGTGTCTTGTGCTTCTTTTCTTTCTCTTTTTCTTTTTCTTTTTTTTTTTTTTTGGGGGGGGGGGGGCGGGCCATCACTGCCCTCTGGTGGGAGTAGGAGGCCCAGCCTGAGCTGGAGAGCTGCTGCTGGATTAGAACTGCCAACCCAGTGGGCCGCAGTCCCGCACACAACCCCTACGCCACCGGGGCTCAGCCTTCTCCTGCTGTATTTGTAAAGGAGCCCTGGTAGCTCACTTGCTGGGCAGCTTACGAAAGGGACCATCAACCTGCTCCTTGGGAGAAAGACGAGTCTTTCTATTCCCCAGAGTTACTGTCCGGGGAAACTCCCAGAAGCAGTTCTGCCCTATCCTACGGGGCTGCTATGAGTCAGAATCAAATCAACCGGAAGACAGGGAGTTTGGCTTTAGGGTATTTGGAATTCATTACTTAGCACCTGGGGTCTTAAAAGCTTACAAAAGGCTATTCAAGGCACACATCCTTGGTCTCTATTCACCTGCAGCAGAGTAGAGAGAGTCAGGAATAGGAGGATATGGAATGTGTGGTTTCACTGTCTCCATAAACACTATCTCTTCTGCCCTGAGACCCAGAGGACTGGATGCTGCTGCCTACCACTACAGAACACCATGTGAGTGAAGATACATATAAGATTCCGGATCAGAAAGGGGGAAATGTGGAACATAATTTAAAATGTTCATGGGCTTTCTGGAGCCACAGAGGGTAGATGAACTCCTAGAGATATTATTAAAAAATCTTATTAAAAGAAATTCCCTTCCAGCTCCATGGAGCAAAGGCTGGGCCTCCTACTCCCACCACCTGAGGGCAGTGATGCAAATATATATACATATATATACATATATATATATATAACTGAGCCCTGGTGGTATAGTGGTTGTGCGCAGGACTGCAGCCCACTGGGATGGAGGTTCAATTCCAGCAGCGGCTCCACAGGAGCAAACGCTGGGCCTCCTACTCCCACCACCAGAGGGCAGTGATGCCCCCCCAAAACAAAACAAAACAAAACAAAACATTCCCTGTGTCCGAGCCCCCAATAAAATTACTTGAAAAAAGCAAACATTAATTCCTGGACTTATCTTAAAACTGAATGGCACCAGGACAGTGATGCCTCCCCCCAAAAAACACACAACAGAAAGAAGCCCCTTAGAGAACCCCAAAACTGAACAGCTTTGCAACTTTGTTTGTTTGTTTTTATGGTATGCCTTGAGCATGTCCTCCTTTAGGAACTGTCTACAGAGGATCAAATTGGTAAAAGCAACTCGAAAGACTCAATAGGCAGCTTAGGGGGCAGTAAGTTTATGTTAATGAGGGAGGAACAACTCAGAAAATGAGGGGGAGAAGGCGACTCAATTCCCACACTAAATTATCCTTGCAAAAATTGGCGAGTTGGTTTATGTTGTGATTCTCCACAACAAAATAAACTTTAAGGGGGAAAAATATCAAAATTTAATTTGACTAAATTCAGCCTGTACACATGAAATTGCTACATCAGCAGAAAACACTGAAAGGTTCCATTCAAACAAGAACTTCTGAATTAATAATTGCAACTTTTAGTTTTTGGGTTTTTTTTGGGGGGGGGGGAGGGCATCACTGCCCTCTAGTGGTGGGAGGAGGAGGCCCAGCCTTGCTGCTGGATTTGAACCTCCAACCCAGTGGGCCGCAGTCCCGCGGACAACCACTACGCCACCGGGGCTCAACCCTTAATTTTTTTTTTAAAGTAGGTAAAGGGTCTTTCTAAAATGTCTCTTATCCAGAAACGAGTTTGGACTTAAGACTTTTAATATTTAACACTGTTATTTCCCCCAAGGGACTAACTTGAAGGCATGTCATAGAGAGTTGATCATTTAAGCTTTTCAGCCCCAATACAACATGGAAGTAACAGTCAGTAACGCTACAATGAAATGCAGTAAGGGATTCAATTCACTTTGCTATTTAATTCATGGGACCACATGAACTTTAACAATTAAGGCAACTTAATAAATCTGCCACTTTGGCTCTTTCAAATTTTATGTTCCATGGCCACAAACTGCAAAAGTGCCATGCTTGACCTACTTTAAAGCCAGTGTTAAGGCTGAGTCCTGGTGGTCTAAGTGGTTGAGTGCGGGACTGTGGCTTGCAGGCTTGGCGGTTCAAATATAGTGGCAGCTCTCAGGAGCAGCGCTGGGTAGCTCCCACGACCACCAGATGGCAGTAATGCCCCCCCCCCCAAAAAAAAACAGTGTTAAAAAACTATTAATATGATTCAATATAAAACCTAACTTTTGGGGCTGAACCCCGGTGGCGTAGTGGTTGTGCACGGGACTGCAGCCTACTGGGATGGAGGTTCAATTCCAGCAACGGCTCCACAGGAGCAAAGCCTGGGCTTCCTACTCCCACCACCAGAGGGCAGTGATGACCAAAAAGACAAACAAAAAAATCTAACTTTTGGAGACAAAAATAGAAAAGAACTTCCTAGTGCTTTCATGTAAAGAAGTCCCCTGACTTAATGGGCATATGAAACATTTCCAGTAAGGTCTAATCTCATCACCAGAAAATTCTGTACCACGGCACTCATAAAGACAGAGATGAACTTGCATTAAAAGTCTGGAAGCAAAAAAAAAAAAAAAAAATTGTTGAGCTGAGCCCCGGTGGCGTAGTGGTTGTGCACGGGACTGCGGCCCACTGGGACGGAGGTTCAATTCCAGCAGTGGGGCTGGGCCTCCTACTCCCACCACCGGAGAGCAGTGATGCCCCCCCAGAAAAAAAAAAGTCTGGAAGACAGACTACCACTCAGTAAGCAACCAACATCCATCCTCTTAGATCCAAAGTTGTACTATGGTGCTCAGTTCAGCAGCACACATACAAAGTTGTACTATGAAAAAGATTAACATCTGAGAGAATTTTTTTCCATGTAATCATAGAATGAGAAAGTTGCCTTAAACTTCAAGATGATAGTACCCAACACTCTCAGTAAGAAAGATCCTTAAAATGTATGTCCTCCTCCATAGTACTGCTCCAATAGCACATTGACCAGAAGAAAATTGCATGCTTAAAGGTTTAATGTATGCAACAGGTAGTAATCTAATCGTCGTCTCGTTAATTAACAATGAGGACCTTGCCAAGACAGAAGTCACAGATTCCTTGGTCACTGTTCCTTCTCACCTTGAACAAACTGTGTTTGCTGGCAGAAAAGCTTTTCCTTGGAAAGGTGGAACCAAAGGGTCCCTTAGATCCTCTATAATAACTCAATCATTCCAATAAGTTGGTAACGTAAAAATGCATTTCAGTGAGCAATGGCTATCTGGGAAAAGCATTCTACAGCATCCTCTCTCTGCTCCCAAAGAAAAGTTGCTAATTAAAACAAACAAACAAACCCTCCAAAAAACCCACCTAATACCTAAACCTTTAAAACTACCACTAGTAGACTTTATTTCAGAGAGCAGAGAAGTACACCTTCAACACAGGGATTCAGAGATGCTAAGAGGCAACTTTCTGAAAGAAGGCTCATCAGAATACTTGTCTGCTGGGTATTTTTGCCAAACCATTTTAATAAAAACCTAAGAAACAACAACAGTCCCTCTCTCTCCAAAAGAGCTGGGATCGCCAGAGAATTGAAGAAGCAAAGAACCATTCTCTTTTTCTTCCAAACTCAGTCTAAAAGGCAGAGCCAAATAAAACCACCATAAATTCCTCTGGTGTAAATGTCTGGGCCTTTCAGTTCAGCACAGTTCACGTAATACACACAATTCTGTGGCTTTCCTCACTTCCCACTCTACAAACACAAATTCAAATGTTTGAAGTAAATAGCGCGAATATTAATAAGGCTCTCTTTGACTAAGGAAAACAAAAAGCAAATTCTTAAACTCCAACAGGGAAACCTTGAAAGGAAAACAGGGTTTCAAAAGGGCAAGTATCCGTGTATGTATGTGCACACAAGCTAATTCCTTCCCCCAAATTCCTGAGTAAGAATTTCGTTCAACAAGACTTAATTCATATATGCCTCCTCTCAAATGCAGAACTTTCTCAGAGTCCGGCATTCTACCTGTCTGTCCTCAGCACTCCAGCACTCCGCCTCCCTCCTCCCCTTCCGAATCATTTATACAACAGAACAGTCCAGACTTCTCTCCAGGCCTGAGCCACAGGCCCCGGCAAACAACAGCCGAAACATTACACAGCCACCGGCCTCCCACCGACAGCTTTGACACGGAAACTTATCATTGCTGTTATTACTATTGGTATTACAAAACTAGGAAGCCTGCCTCCTTGCAAGTCACACAATCCTTCGATTTCTCATGGTCCTAAAGAAGTTACGAGACTGCAGCTAACTCCATTTCCAAGCAGCGTGAACGCAAAGGCGCTCACTGGTCCAAACTTCCAATGAAGTATTAAGACACCTCTCCTCCTCTGGTATAGCCACCTGAAAAGTTCTAATCACAAGCCTGCTCACAAATGGAAACAAAATAATTACTCAGCTTCAAATTGGGGGAGGGGGGCCGGCAGATGTGGGGTGGGGGGGGGAGATGCCTGAGAATACTCACCAATCTCTGGCTGTAGCGAATCCTTTCTTCCTCGGGTTCCATCGCTCACGCTTCTGTTGCAGTCACTGGGAAAGAAACCACTCCAGGGCGGCCCTCCTCTTCCTCCTTCGGAACCAGAAGACAGCACACTAAGGGCCGGAGCAGAGGGGCGCGCCCGGCCTTGACTCCGCTCACCCTCTCTCAGCCACAACAAGCAGGATTGCCGTTGAGTGTCAACGAAAGGCTGGGGTGGGGGGGGTGCGGGGGGCGTCTGGGGCCTTTGGGCTCCCCAGCAAGGGGCTCCAAGACCTGGCCCACATTCGTGGCCACATCACAACAGTCCGCGGCCCCAGGCCCGGCGAGTTCGTGGGGGCAGGCACTTTTCTCGCCCCGGCTGCAATGAGCAAAACTCTGCCGCTCTGTGGCAACTTGGGGGAGGGGGGGGGGGCGCCCGGGCCACCCCGAGACTTGGCACTCTCTTGACCAGGCTAAGCTCGGAGCGGAGGGCTCTGAAGCCTGCGAGCTCCGCGCTCTGGAGCCACGGGACCCCAGGAGGATTTAGAAAGGGCCCAGGCTAACCGGGTCCAAAGGCGGCCCCAGATTTCGGCGTACGGGAACACCTTCCCCTCCCCGGGCCTTCTTAGGAAGCCTCCCGGACCACGGTACCGTGGCATTAGCAAGCCCTGCCGCCGCCCGACCCCCGGATCGGGGTCCAACTCCGCCACCCTGGGCCCAAGAGCTGCCACTGAGGCCCCAAATTCCACCCGCTCCTTGCGCCTCAAGAACTAAAATCAGCGACTGCTCCGAGAGGCAGGCTTCGTTTCCCAACAGGAGACAAGACGGGTCTGGGCCAGGGCGCCCCACAAAGCCCCAGGAAGGGTTCTACTTTTTTTTTTCCCCCCCTAAAGGTTCGCTTCCTTAGGGAATGGGGCTTTGGGGGGCGGTTTGGGTTTGGGTTTTTTTTTTCTTTTTTTTTTTGGGGGGGGGGGGAGTTGGGAACCACAGGCCGGCCACGCTCACAGCATCCTTTGCAACCCCGGGAGCGGGGGACCCCCCCCGTGTCAGAGTTAGGAGCGCAGTTCAGGGCACGAGCCCGCCCGAGGTCACTCCTCTTCACCCCAGTCGCGGGGACAGCCAGGCTGGCACCCCCGGAGCGTCGCCGGCCCCGGCCAGGGAGCTAGGGGGCCAGCCGGCTGAAGTCGGGGCCCGCCGGGGAGAGGGCACTTCCCACGATGCCCCCCGCCCGGGCGAGAAGCAATAGAAACTTTGGCTAAAGCCACCGAGCCAAACTTCCACATGGGGGAGGGGGAGGCTCACCAGGGGCTTGGCCGCGCCGCTCGGGTCCGAGAGAGAAACGAGAGAGCCCCCAAACTGTGCGCAGAAATTCAATCGCACGCGGCGTCTTCGGGTTTCCCCGGGGATCCGGCCAGTATCCAGAGAGGGTCGGGGCGACCCGGAAAAGAGCGGAAACCGGGGCGGAATAAAGCCTCCTCTTCGGGCTGCAGCGTCCAGGATCCGCGGCGTCGGGCGCGGGGCGCGGGGCGCACGACCCTCGGCGCCCAGCCGGGGCGCCCCCGCCTCCCCCGGGCCAGCGGGCGGCAGCAGCCCGAGCCCCGGGCCGGCGCCGGCCGCGGGGAGCGCCCTCCTCGCCGTGCCCTCGGCCAGCAGCCGCCCCCGGAGCCCGGCAGCGCGGCGGCCGATCAGCTGCGAGCGGCCGGCCCGAGGCTCCCCCGCGCCGCCCCGGCCCCCCGGAACGCGGGCCCCGGCCCCGGGGGGCGGAGAGGGCGGGCGCGGCGCGGCGCGCCGGGCTGGGGGCCCGGGCTCCCCTCGCGTCTCCCCCCGGGCACGGGCTGCGCGCTGCGGGACGAGCCCCCCGGCTACTCCCCGGTCGCGAAGGAGGGATCCCGGAGGCTGGGCCCCCTGGCGCTGCCCCTCCTCCCGGAGCGGCCCCGGCCCGGAACAGACAGAGCGGCGACAGGCCGAGGCGCTGGGATGGTGCTCCGCGACCCGCCGCCGCCGCCGCCGCCGCCGCCGCCG
>PVJH01044230.1:0-13130 GCA_004026705.1 Nesogale talazaci | reverse complement strand
TTGTGACCATCCACCTCCTTGGTACAAGTCCATTCTCTGGGTTCTGGTTCCTCATGATGACATGCCTAAAGAAGTGAGATAAAGTCTGACTTGAATGCTGCCAAGGAACACTCAAGATGTGTTTATTCTGAGACATGCTTGTCTGGAAGCAGCCCATTATATAGCTAAATTATTCGCTAACACCATAACTCAAAGGCATCATTTTTCTTCAGTATTTCTTTTTATTCTTTTCATGTGGGTTGGATTTTTTAAATTTAAATTTAATTTAATTTTTATCATTTTACTGGGGGCTTATATGTATTTTATCATAACCCATCCATCCATCCATTGTGCAAAGTACATTTGTACATATGCTCTTGTCTTCATTTTTAAAACATTTCCTTTATATTTGAGTTCTTGGTATCAAATTCTCATTTAAAAACTATTATAGGGTATTTGGCCTTTATTAGAGATACTCTTAGTTATCACAATGACGGCAGCCATTTCTGGAACCACAGAGAGTGTCCAGGCTTGCTACTAAGATCCCACAGTGTCTAGGAGAGAACCCACAATAAATATTCAAGGAGCAAAAAGCAGCAGGAGTGTCAGCATTGAAGACATCTATATAATGTCTTAACAGTAGTCAGCATGAAGAGACATGTTCATATGCAGAAAATAAAATTGGATACATCTAAGTTATACTGAGAGGGATCTGGACCAAAAAAGTATGTGGCACATGATTAAATGCTCAACTTTTAGCTAAAAGGTTGGCAGCTTAAACCCACTTATTGATGACTCATTTGGATAAAGACCTGATAATTTTCTATCATTAGTATTAAAGAAAAGAACATCCTATTCAGATATTTCTTCTCTTTCATGGAGAGTCTCTATGAGTCTCTGCCCCCAATCAACCTTGTATGGTTAAAATTCTATAAAAAATGTAGACACGACCTTTGCTACCAATAATTAGTCAAGGCACAGTGAACTTCAATATAACAGCAATTATAAAGACAGTGTGTTCTGTTACATATTTCCCTTTGCTAGATGTGTTCCCTGCCATAAAATATATACCTTTTCTCTTGCACTGTTATTCATCCAGGGAAGAATGCTGGGTGTTTTGTTTTATTTTTGATGATGTAAGTGCCAGGGTCAGTTTCAATTCTCAGTGATTCAATGTATACAACAGCACTAACGAATGCTTCGTTCAACAGCATAATCACAAAGACTATTTTTAAGTCCATTGTTCCAGTCACGGTGTCAATTCATCTCAGGATGCTCCTTGTTCTTCAGTCATCTCCTACTTCATCATGGTTGATGTCTTCCTCAAGAGAATGGTATCATAAGTTTACACAACACAGAGTCTCACCATGCTGCATTCTCAAGAACACTCTGGCTGTGCTTGTTCAAAACAGATCTGCTTGTTGTATTTCCAACCTGCCCCACAGTACTTTCATCATTCTTTTTCAATATTACAAATCAAAGGCCCTATTTTTTCTATGGCTGTCCTTAATCATCATGCAGAGTCCATGTAGTAATACTGACATTTAAGAAGCTCTCTAATATGGGTCTGTTGGAGCAGAGATATAAAGGGCTATGATGGTGCTGTGGGATAAGATCTGTTTGCTCACCGCTGGGTTAGGGAGTCAAACCAGTCAACGGTTGCTCCTGAGTAAGATGACATTGTGTATTCCTGCAAATAATCACAGAGAAAGCCCAGTGAGCAGTTCTTATCAGTCCTATAGGCTTCCTATGAGTCACCATAGTTGCAATCACAGTGGGTTTGGTTTTGGAGGAAGAGATTGTTTGTTTTCGGGATCAGCTGCTTGGTTTCCTGATATTACCTCAGTGCAGAAGAATGTCTGGTGTGTTCCTGGCTCTCAGACCTCACAAATAATAAGTGAATGAATGAATTAGTGGATGCATATGTTTACATCAAACAGTACAGGCACACTGAGTTCTGATAATTTTATTGGAAATATTGGAATCCGGTGAGCCTATTAATTCAACAAATGCCTGTGGCTCACAGCACTGCTATCCCTGACATCTCACTGTCATCCGACTTGTTTCAAGAACCAGTGCTGCAGACACTCTCTTGTGGAGCTGTGCTGCCTGTGCATGTGCGGTATTCACAGTCCACACACCTCTTATAAAAGCCAGTAGTGCTTATAGGTAAATGCCTGCTGTGTTTTCTGCCTTAAATGAGAGGACCACCATCCTACTCTGCAATCAGGGGATTCCAGAGTCTGCTGAGTCAGGGATCCTTTGATACAGAAATGTCTGCCTCCTCTCTCTTCCTCCCTGATAGTGCTGGGTCTCCCATTGGAAGTGGCAGGGGGATGCAGTAGGTCACAGCAGATTGAAAGACACATGGGCCTCTAATGCTTGTTTCCAAAGTCTGCAGGTGTTCTGTCGCACATGCAGTAACAGGAGTCACTCGGTCAAGTGGCGAAGCCTTCACAGACTCTCTCCCTCTCTCTCTCTCTCTCTCACCTGCACCATCACCTGCATCCAGCACCAGTGCTACTTGGGATTGGATCAGGCAGAGCCTGCGGAGAGGTCTTGAGTGCACAGGATGAAGCTTCTACAGCTCATGGTGGTTTAGCAAATGCACATCGTCACTCGGAGGTCGTCTAGTCATCGATCCAGACACATCCGAGAACCAGCTCTCCTGATGGCTGAGTTCTGTGACCACTGATGACCACTGGAGCCAAGAAGAGGGGAAGTCAATGTGAGCCCCTACACAATCCACCCTGCAGGAGAGCTGGGGCTCTGAAGAAAAACCTTTTTACCAGCAGGGGGAGCTCTGCTCCAAATGCACACGCCCAAGAACCAGAAGCAGGTGCATGTGTGAGCACAGATGAGATTTTCTGCTGTGTCCTGAGTTGGTTTTATTCCCACTGTTTAGCAGTAGATTGAGAGGACACTCCATAGAAACTGTCCTACTTTGTCTTAACTTAGAAGAGAAAAAATGTAGTGAATGCAAATATAAAGAAAAACAGAAATGCACTCCACTGAAAAAAGTGATAGACTGGCAAGTGATATCATTAAAAACTATGACAAAACTGGTAAGATTGTATATAACCTATGTGCAAAACCCAAGGTAAGGGTCTTAATTACATCATTGGATTTCACACTGATTTTCATCACTGTTTATATTGCACATTTATACAAGTTTGTGCCTTCAATTTCAATATTTGGGAAAATATAAATTTAAAAACCTTTTGCGTAGATCAGCTGTCTTGGATTACTGAAACTTATCCTTTTGTGTGACAATTGGCTTTATATATGGATCACTGTGTTCTAGTATCTTCTTTAGCAACTAGGTAAATCATATCCAGAAACCCTGAAACACAAGTGAGTCTTCCCTCAGTTGGACATTTCCAGAGAAGACTGCTTCAGGGAATCAGAGACACAAGTCCAGAGATGTTCCGCCTGACCATGTGGCTCTCTGTCATTGTCCTTTCCCCACAGGTCCATCTCAGGAGCAGTTACAGGGATTGCCCCCTCCCTCCAGCACCCAGCCCACTGCTGTTGAGTTAATGGAGACTCATAGAAACTGTACAGGACAAAGGTAACTGCCCCTTTGGGTTTCAGAGACAGTGAAACCTTCCGTGATCAGAAGCTTCATCTTTTTCCCTGAGGAGTAGATGGTGGTCCTGAAGTGCAGAACTTGCAGCTAACAGTGGAGGGGGTGGGTAGTTTTGACCTTGCTTAACCTGGAACCATTTTATTTAAAAAATTGTTAAGTAATTTCTAAAAACTTGGTCAGTTATTTCCGTGTCCTTAAAGCTAGATGCTGCGATCCGGATCAGAATGGCATTACAAGCACAGACCACTAGAGTGTGCTATTGTCTCAAAGCTCAAGTTACTGTCCACAAACCTGGCCCTTTGCTTTGATGCTGTGAGTGTCCTTTGATATTTGAAGTAGTATCTTCCTTAGAATTTTTCTGTGAGACTTTTCTTTCTGTGCTTAGGTTTATACCAATTTATTTCATCTTTGCAGTGGCTATTATTAAGGGAATTACTTTCTGATTTCTTTTACAGAGCTTTCACTATTGTATGTGGGATTAAAACAGATTTTTCTATGTTAATCTTTTTCATTTTTTTTTTGTTTTTTTATTTTGTTTTGTTTTGGGGGCTTAACTGCCCTCTGGTGGTGGGAGTAGGAGGCCCAGCCTTGCTGCTGGTCTTGAACCTCCAACCCAGTGGGCCGCAGTCCCACACACAACCACTATGCCACCGAGGCTCAGCCGTCTATGTTAATCTTATAACCTGTGAAATTGATAACCATTTCAATGAGTTTCAATCATTTCCCCTCGGGTTTGGGGTTTTCTATGGTCAGAGGAAAACCAGGAGCAATCACAGAGCTTTGCTGCTTCATTGCCATTTTGAATCCCTCTGCTTTATATTTATTGGTTGATGGCTGCAGTTGAGTTGCCCACTGTGTGAAATAAGATATGTATTAACTGGTAGCCTTATCTTGTTCCAACATAAAAGGTGGATGCTTTCATTTCCTTGACCTTGGTCATTCCATTTTACTGTTTTAGGTCCTAATAAATCAATTGTATTCACAGCAACATTAGTGGAAAAACATGAAACATAGGCCCGGCTTCCTCCTCACAGGTGTCATGTATGAGGCTTTTGTTGCAGGTACTGTCCCAACCCATGCTGTTAAAGGTCATCCTTTTAAATCGCCATATGTTTTATCAAGCATGATAAACCTTTCCAAGTTCTGATTTCCTTGACACCTGTTCAAAGTACTTGATATGAAGTAATCATAACCTCACTTCTTTCTTTTAAGCTTTAGACGTGTACTTGACCAAATATAAAATTGTTTGTTCTTCTGGAAGCCCATCATAACATCAAATCATTCACCATGACCATAACTCACATGCATTGCTTCACCTTTGATCTTTCTCTTTCATTGTCCATCTTTTCATGAGCACAGGGGACCATTGAAAGCCTCATGGCTTGCCCAGGTCCATCTTAGTCCTCAAGAAGACATCCTGGCTCTTCCACCTTTAAAGAGGTCTTGTGCAGCAGATTTCCTCAATGGAAAGAATCACCTGATTGACGGCAAGGTTGTGAACAGTGATTGTAGATCCAAGCAAGATGAACACCATCACAAATTTAATATTTTAAAGATCAGTATAAAAATTAATTTACTGGGGGGCTGAGCCCCGGTGGCGTAGTGGTTGTGCACTGGACTGCGGCCCACTGGGACGGAAGTTCAATTCCAGCAGTGGGGCTGGGTCTCCTACTCCCACCACCGGAGAGCAGTGATGCCCCCCCCAAAATTAATTTATTTGTAGATATACATCTCTTATCACTATAATTACATACATCATTGTGTCCGACACATTTGTATCTTTGTTGCATCATCATTTTCAAAACATTTTCTTACCACTTCTGCCCTTGGAAACAGCACTGTCACCATCCTCCCTTATGAACTCTTGAGAATTTATAATTTTTCATGTCTTGCACTGACCAACGTCTCCCTTCACCCACTTTTCTGTTGTCTGTACCCCAGGGAGGGGGTTATTTGTAAATCATTGTTGTCTGTTCCCCTTATCTCCCCACACCTTTCCCTCCTGATCTGTCAACTCTCATTATCCATTCTGGGAGGTTATTCTGTCCTGAATTCCCTGTGTTTCCAGTTCTTTTCTGTACCCATATACATGGTCTTATCTATCCAGATTTGCAAAGTAGAATTCTCATCATGATAGTGGGGAGGAGGGGCAGGGTAGCATTAAAGAATAAGAGGAAGAATGCACTTTTCATCAGTGCTATACTGCACCTGAACTGACTCATCTCTTCCCTGTGACCCTTTTGTAAGGAGATGTTCATTTCTCTACAGATGGGTTTTGGTTCTCCAATCTGTACTTCCCCTCATTCACACTGATATGATTTTTGGTTCTGTGTCTTTGGTGCCTTATATCTGATCTCGTGGTTGCCTCATGATCACACAGGTTGTTGTAATACTTCCATGTGTATATTGTTGACCTTGTTTGTCTTCAAGCCTTTGAAACTTCAGATGCTTTATCTTTTGATAGCTAAGCACAATTAGCACTCTTCCCCACATTTGCTTATGCAACCATTTTGTCTGCAGTGATTGTGTCAGAGAGGTGAGCATTATGGAATGCCAGGTTAGTAGACCAAATCATTCTGGTGTTGAGGGAGTACTTGAGTAGAAGTCCAATGTCTGTTACCTTGGTATGTATCATATATGCACATAGATCTATTTCTCTATAGTTATGTATAAATATATGTACATGTCTGTTTTTATACCTCTATAAGTGCCTTTTGCCTCCTAGTTCTTTCCTCTATTTTCTTTTACTTGACTATTGTCCCACTATCATATTTGATCTTCATTTGGGACTTAGAAATTTCTTTAGGATACATTGCCCTTGATCAAGCCCTACCAGGCATTCTATGGTCTCTTCACCATCAAATATGGATCACGTGTTCCCTTGCCCCTGAGTTTGTTAAAATCTATTTCCTTTACCTGCCTCCCCTCTTCTATGCCTCCCTGAAACTGTCGCTCCCATTGTTTTTTTTTCATCAGATGGTTTTCTTTTATTTATGTCTATTTTATCTAGGTAGACATTCAGAGACAATAATTAACACAAACCCAGGCTAAGGAAAACAAAATAACAAAAGAAAACCAAACATTCTAACGACAGCAAAACCAAAACAATAAGAGAGGGAGAAAGGAAGGAAGGAAGAGAGAAAGAGAGAATAGTTCGAGGACTGTTTGTTGATCTTGAGGCATGTTTCTGGTCCAGTCTGATGGAGTTCCATGTCCTGGCTCCGAAGCCTCTTTTTGGTGTTCCCTAGCAGCTTCAATGTTCTGCTGCCCTCGCTGCTCTGCTGCATGCCCCTGGCATTTCACCCTGGTGTGGTGGGTCAGATCAGACATAATCCCCGCATTGTGACCCCAGTCACATCTTCAATCTTATATTCAATCATGATGATATTTTCTCCTGGTCTCATAGGGAGCAGTTTATTTTTACAGTGAATTTTAATTTAAAGTGAAGACAGAAGCCCCCGATCTTTATCAGTAAGTTTTACAATTCGTAACTGTCACACACCATGTACTTTGATAGCATTTGTATGTGATAGATTATTTATAGAATTTGACTATGACAGACATCTTATTACAATCTTGACGCTGTGGTTTTCATTTTGTACAGCTTCTCAGGTTATTTGATCAGTATAGCATGTTGCAGAGATAAACTGTTTAAGTTTTCAAAGATCCTGTATTACTCTGATGTATACTGAAAATTCATGAAAACACCAAACAAATCACACCACCATCTGCATTGAACATATATGTTTTAAAAAGATTCTTGAATATGCTTAAACTGATTTTCAGAAATTATGGCCAGACATTCTGTAACCATTCTAAAAATATCTGAAAAACAAAGTCAGCAAAACAAACAATTACAGCACCAATGAAGAATGGGAGTTACTATGTCTGTATATGTATCTTTGCAACTTGAATGTCTCCTTTAGTCAAGTAACTGTTCATGTCTTTTGCCCATTTTGAATCTCAAAACTCTGTACATGTTCCATTGTCCCAACTGGAACTGAGATATTAAGACAATGAAAGAGGAGTGAACTCTCAAGGGAATATGCAGAGAAATCAAGGTAGAATAAATGTCCCCACTCAGTTGGGTGTTTTAATGAAATCAAAACTTCTTACCCCCCTCTATACTTTCTGTGCCCAGACATTTTCTCTGTTCTTCAGTTTAAGGATCTTGAGTTTTTAATAAATGGAAGTAAGTCACAGAACAGAGGAAGATATTAGACTTTCTCTTTTCAGTTTTTTAAGAAAAGAGTGACAACATCTCTTCTTTTTCCTCCCGGAGCTTCTAGCATGCAGCTCCCCCCTTCAATTTCCAGGTTAAATTTCAAAATTTGGTGGAAGACACTCCATTGTGGTCAGAGTTCTCTAGGAACTGCATAACTTGTCCATATGTTTTTATTTTCTTTCAGAGACTTTTTTTGGTCTGGTTACTGCTCTCTTGTGGCATCAAAAGATTCTAAAAATCAGTTGACATGAAAGAGGTTTACATTAGTTGTCATCATTGATTTTCCTCCTTGTCTGGGTTGTCCTCTGACAGTACAGCATCAGAATTGGAGCCCAGGAGTGATGAGTCCCTCACAAATCCTCTCCCTATAAGCTTTCTCTCTCTGGTCATTTCATATTTCTGGAGCTGGATCTACCACAAAGTGTGGTAGAAAATATTGGAGTGGTTGTTATCAATATGATTAAGTAGCAGAAAACAATTACCTGCCTCAATGGAGTTGACGCTCAAGCTCCAGAAGAATGTCCACCAAGCAGCTCTCCCATCAGCTGATTTCCACTGAGGGCACAGCTGTCCATGACGGTGTGAGGGGAACAGCGAGAGGACTCAGCGCCATCCCATGCACACACTTCCCTGCACTAATTACATCGGTCTATGGGGATCGCATGGGCTGCACAGAGCACAGGAGCCAGACTTCTGGGGAAGGACAATGGTGGAGGCATGGGAGCAAGGAGCTTCCTGTTAGCATCTAGGGACTCCTTTCCCTCTGAAAATTTTTCTCCTGGAAACTGAACTTCCTTAATATCTATTACAAAATTCCACATCAATTTCAGTATTTGTGTATTTACATGTTGCCTTTCACAAGATCCAGAGCCCAATAGAAATTACCCTTGTGATTTAGCAATGGTAAAAGAAATTGTGGTTGGGGTGGGGCTGTGGGGGTTTCGCTCCCCACAACATACAGAATTGAATTCAAGGGGTCCGACAGGAGGAAGGCTGATAACCCATGCCCTAAAGGCATATATACAAAAGCTTTCAAGGATTTAATTGGGTCCTGGTGGTTGTCGAACCTTTTAGTGATTTGGTGGTCTGGCAGAACTTCCTTAAAATGGACTGAGAAGAAACAAAGGAGCCTCTGTTGATAAGCACAGGGCTCCCTCCTATGCAAATGATTCTTCAGGCACTTGTTTAAAATTCCTCCTTTGGGCACTGAAGGTTATCAGTTCTCTTCTGACAGGGCTGTGAGTCTCTTGGGAAAGCAGAGCTGTGGTCTAAAGATGCTATTGCTGTGTGTTCTCCTATGTCTGATGACAGTTCCCCAAGGTGAGGGTCTCCAAGATGAATGTGAAATCTGGGCATGGTTTGACTGCAGGGGACCGAGAGACACCAATGATCTTTATTTACAGGCGTCCTGTCCCAGGTGCAGCTTCAGGAGTCGGGTCCAGGATTGGTGAAACCCTCCCAGAAGCTGTCACTCACCTGCACGGTCTCCGATTTCTCCATCACAAGCAGTGGTTACGAGTGGAATTGGATCCGCCAGTCCTCGCGGAAGGGGCTGCAGTGGATGGGATACATCGAGTATAGTGGTAGTACAAGTTATAACCCGTCCTACCAAAGCCGACTCTCCATCACCAGAGACACATCGAAGAACCAGTTCTCCCTGCAGCTGAGCTCCGTGACTGCAGAGGACACGGCCGTGTATTACTGCGCAAGGAGCACAGTGAGGGGAAGTCAGTGTGAGCCCAGACACAAACCTCCCTGCAGGAAAGACATTGGGCAGCAGGGGGCACGCAGGACCCACCAATCACAGACACCCAGCCCTAGACAGTCACAGATGAGAGACAGGATGTACTGTTGGAATGAAGACTTCCCTTGTGAGCTCTCAGCATCCCCAGGGACAGTGTTGTCTTTACATTTTTTTTCTGTCTAAATTTTCTCCTGCTCAATGCAGCCTTCAAAGGAGCAACTATCATTCTCTGAGGTAGAACTAGAAAAACCACCATGGCACTGTATTATGATCTTTATTACATCTTTTTCTCTCTTGACAAATGGAACACCATAGGCATTCTCATTCTACATGTAACTTGGAAACTGTTGACATTGAAAGGAAAAGCAGGATTGTGGGGCCCTGGGACAAAAGGAAGCTGAAGCCAAGGAGTTCAAGAAGGAAGGGGGTGTTTGGAAACTAATTTTGGTAGCAATTGTGCAATACAGCTTGATGCATTTGAACTACAAATTGATGTTATTAGCTCCAAATAAAATGATTTGAGAGGGAAAATGAGAAAATATTAAATAAAGAGTACACCATTGCTAACAATTTTTAACATTCAAATTTATGACCTATATCTAATCTCTTTTCCAGTTCAATATTTTAATTAGTTTTTGGAGTGTTTTGTATCAGCAAGACATTCCATCAGTTTCTTATTATGTATGAAAAATTATTCTTTGTTTTTAAATTTATTTTTCTCATGTTACATGTATATGCAACAAAGTATTTTCAGCATTCTTCTCATGCATAATTTGGTGGCATTAGATTATCATGTTCAAAAATTGCCAATAGCTGTAAAATTTCCTATCACACACATCACAGAAACCCACTAAAAATAATTCTGACTTGATGACTTCCTTCTTAACATGGAATAAAGAACTCTAGTACTTTCTTACTTCAATTATTTTGAAAAGAAATCTGTATCATTCTCTTCCTGTGGAAAAAATGAAGCCAAAACTGTGCTTAACACCTTCAATGTCTTTCAGGTAGATTTATTTCTTTTTGTTCAGAATTCTTTCTTAATCAATATTTATTATGGAATATATTTCAATATTATATCTATATAAATATCTGTATCTATAGATCATACTTCCTGTTGTACCATTTCAGAATTTTTGCCAGTTTGGCACTCTCTACCTCCAAAGTTTTTCAGAGTAAGGGAGAGTCAGTGTGAGTCCAGACATAAAACTCACCTCAGGCAGAAAGCTGACCTGCAGGGATGCTAAGGACCCTCCAGCTCTGGACCAAGTGAAGAAGGAAGAGACGACAGGAGCCTGGACAAGGACTGCAGGACCTGGTCAGTGAGAACTGCTGTGCTGACCACTGTGGTAGCTCTACTGCACATGGCAGGAAACTTGCAGAGACAGCTCCAGGCAACACTCTTGACCAGGAGTCTGTAAGGTTAGGGCCAGAGAAAATGTTGCTCTGTGACCCACAGAAGTTGGAAGACAGTGTGAGCCCAGGAAACACCTTTCCTGTATGTAATGGATGCTGTCAACGAGGGATCTCTGAATACACTGAGCCCAACACCCACCCCGAGTACTAATTCATGGAAGGAAACGAAGCTTCTTATTATTCCTGTGCTTTTTTACCCTCACAAAGAAACATGTTGTTTGGAAACCTTTAATTCCAACTCTAAATATAGAAGATAACATTGAAATAACTTTTCATTCTTTCCAAATATTGTGAAATGTGAGAGGAAAGAATAATTTGAGATGACATACATTTTTCCCTATGTGTTCATGTGTATGAAAAATTCAGGTTGATCTGGTGTTGATTCCAAATCATGGTGATGATAGATATTATCTTTAATTTCAACCAATCATTTGTGTACTTTTGATGGTAATGAGCATGCAGTTACATTGAACATGAAATCTGCACAGATGTTCATATGATTGGTAAAGACCTCAGACAGAGGACTGTGCTATCACAAGGATGTCACCAGCAACACTTTTCACATGTGAGTCCTCCAGATAATGGCGCCATTCAGTCTTTTCACCTTTACAGAAAAATTGTCCTCTCACATGCAAATACCAGTCCCATGAAACCACATCATGCGTGACTTAAATTCATATTCCTTATCGCCCTGGAGAGCAATTTCTGGGTAGCATGAATCTTATCCACATGGACATGAGTTGCATGTGGGTTTTAGTCTTTCTGGTGGCAGCTACAGGAGGTGAGTGCTTCAGGGATTCATACATGAAGTCTGGGGGGTGCAGCATCTGAGCACAAGACTCATGGTGTTTTTCTTTATCACCAGGTGTTTGGTCCAGGTGCAGCGCCAAGAATCTTGACTTGGACTGCTGAAGCTGTCACAGACCCTGTCTCTCACCTGTGCTATCTCTGGATTCTCTTTAACCAGCTGTGATGTGCACTGGATCCACCAGGCTCCAGGAAAGGTGCTGGAGTGGGTTGGTGTACTATGGCATAATGGGGGCACAAGGTATAATCTCCAGTCCCAAGTCATTATCACCAGGGACACCGCCAAGGCTCATGTTTCTTTAAAACGGACCTCTGTGAATCCCGAGGACACAGCCATGTATTACTGTGCTGTACAGTGAGGGATGTCAGTGTGAGCCCAGACATCAACCTCCCTACAGCAGCCTATGGTTTCAGCAGATGCAAGAAAGAGAAGTCAGTGATGTTTTCCTCTGAAAAGCTGTGGGTCCCCCCACTTTGTCAGCATCTCTTTAGGGACCACCAAGCACAGACTCTAGGGAATCTTCATGTATCTGAAAATGCCTTCTTTTCATCAGAAGTGGCTTTGTCTGTGTTTCACCATCTATCCAAAGGCAGGATTACAGAATACTAGTATGCATTGATGAGATCTCAGTTTACAATTCAGGATACCAATTACTGCTGCTTGTTGTCAAGGTTACAGCTTTTCCAAGAAACCAAACACACTGCCCTTGGGTTGATGATAATTTTGGGGGACGCCCGTATGAGATTCCGGGGCTATAACTGGTTGTGGGAGACAAAAGCCCCGTCTTTCCTCCTTGAGAGGCTGATGGTTTCACACTGACGGGTTCATGCAGATCTCAGCCCAGCACATAACCACTAAACCACCAGCCTCGTTGTAAAACATCGATGCAGCAAAATATTCTCACGTGAGCCCCACATTTTCTCCAAGCCAGCAGATGGACATCCACAGTTCTCTTTCCAGTGAAGGCTCACAGATGTGCACTACGTCATTATTTTAACTTAGAATGACATAGATAATGTTGTTGATATTGTTAGGTACCCTGAAATTGGCTCCAGCTCCCAGAGATCCTATGTGCCATAGGATGAAACGCTGCCCGGATGTGCCCTATCCTCACAGTCATTGCTCTGTTGGCATTCATCATTGTAGCCTTGTGAGCATCCATCTCCTTGTTACAAGTCCATTCTCTGCGTTCTGGTTCCTCACGATGACATGCCTAAAGAAGTGAGATAAAGTCTGACTTGAATGCTGCCAAGGAACATTCTAGATGTGTTTATTCTGAGACATGCTTGTCTGCAGACAGCCCATTATGTAGTTCAATTATTTTCTAACACCATAACTCAAATCCATCAATTCCTCTTTAGTATTTCTT
>PVJH01044229.1:0-13146 GCA_004026705.1 Nesogale talazaci | reverse complement strand
GACAGTTGCTGGGCATCAGCATCAACTCCATGACGGGCAGTGTGAATGAGCTGTTGGATGGAAAACTTTTGGCACAGTGTAAGTTTTCCATGGAATGGTATTTGCTATGATATTGTTATTGTTACTATTATTCCAGAAAGAATAGCTCCGATTTGTGTTGTTGATGAGATTTTAAATTTTTATTTATGATATCATTATTTACTTATTCATTTTGTGTGTGGCATCACTGCCCTGGTGGGAGTAGGAAGCCCAGCCTTGCTCCTGGAGAGCTGCTGCTGGATTTGAACTGCCAACCCTGTGGGTTGCAGTCCTGCACACAACTACTAGGCCACCAGGGCTCAGCCCATATCATTATTTTTACTATGTGATTATTTGTGATATTATTCTTATTATTCCGGAAACAATAGCTCTTTCACTTGGATGGTTGATGAGATCTTTCTTGGATAGCAATCTTGCGTCTTCTACAAGCCAGTGAGCCTGACTGCGTGGGGTTGAATTGCAGGTGCCTCCTTCTCCAGCCACGTGGTCCTTCACCTCTCTAGGCCTCAAATATCTCTCAGGGGAGAACACATGCAACATGCTTGAACAATCCCTGGATACAATATGGACCGAGTAAATGCCAGCCCTGGTGGCAGAGTGGGCTACGATTTGGGCTGCTGGCCACAGGGTCAGGAGTTTGAAACCGGCAGCTGCTCCAGGGCAGAAAGGTGAGGCGCTTCCCAGTCCAGGAGCCCCACAGGGCAGCTCTCCCCTGCCTTACAGGTTCTCCGTGAGTCGAAGCGGACTCAATGGCAGTCAGTGAGTGTTGGGGGCCGGGGGGGTTATGGAGAGATGTTTGGGGGTTATTGTAATTAGAGGGACTCTCGAGGCCTTCGAGGAGGATACCCCTCTTGGGTGCTGAGCCTACAAACGGAGCCCCTGTAGATGCTTTTGGTGGTCAGGTGGCCCCCAATCCGTGGGCTTTCCCCGTCCCTAGAAGGAGCGGGAGCCCTGACGTCAGACACAAAGCCGCAGACCCAGCGGCCTCCGCGAACTGATCCAGGAAGGACCCAAAAGCGAGGGCGGAAGCAGGCCCTGAGACACGATGCGGCCGGACCAATAAAATTGTCAGGCGAGCAGCTCTGAGCAAGTGGCTGATTAAGCGGCTCTAACTGCCGCTGTAGGGTTACCCAGGGCCCCACTGACGACTCAGAATCGATCATCTGGGCTGGAAGCAGAGGCGACGCAGGGAGGTGAGGGTAGCCAGGCAGGGCTGCGCCGCAGAAACAAATTAATTACGTCTCCAGGGCTGCCTGGCAGAAGGGCCATAAATCACGGGGGTGATCAATGCCATGAAGGGCAAACAACCCGAGAAGAGCAGGGGGAGGGCGTGGGGGGAACTCTGTTCCCAGCAGGGCAGAATCCGAACCAGCCTGGCGTCGCCATATGTCAGTTCTGCCCTTTGTAAATGTGTGAACTGGGCCATGTCACTTGGTTTGCAGACCGTGGCCTCCTCTTGGGAAGCCGGGTCTTCATACCCCACGGGCTCCTAGGAGGCTGGCCCCTAGGGGCTCCTAGGAGGCCCCTCCACCACTGTGGTGCACGCTGCCATGACCATCAGTCGAGATGAGAGAGGCCTGGGACGAGCCAGAGCAGTGGTTCTCAACCTGTGGGTCGCGACCCCCTTTGGGTGTGGCATGAACCTGTCACAGGTATTGCCATCGGAAAACATAGCTAGACAAAATTACAGATGTGAAGTAGCAACAAATATTTTATGGTTGGGGGGGAGGGTCACCATAACATGCACTGTATCCAAGGGTCGTGGCATTAGAAAGGTTGGGAACCACTGCTCCTGAGGGACACGGCCTCTAAAAGAATTTGGATGGGGGAAAGAAAGAAAAATGTGAACGTTCTCATTAGTACTCTTTCGTATTGACTCTGTGAAAATAATAATACTTGAGTTACCTTGAGTTCATGAAGTATAGTATTTAAAATTATGCATGGCATGGTAGTTACATAATTTCATGTCAACTTGAAGATATAGACATGTAGGGGTGGTGTTCAACCTATCAATCAGGTCACAGCCTGTTGGCGCCTCCCTATGGGAGGTCTTCTGGTAGTACTAGGAACCTCCCCTTCTCTGTCCACCTTCACCGTCCTGCTGGCTGACTCTGGTTGCTGCCGACACCCTGGATGTGTCCAGCACCGTTGGGTTCACACGACTCTGCACCTACCAGCCTGTGATCTTCCTGCCTTCTGCATCATTGTGTGTGACCGTGTGAGTCTAAAGAGGGACTTAGGGACCAGCACCGGACTTCTGGGTGGAGTTAGACTCCACAATTTTCCCCTGACATATAATCCCTTCTTAATATCAAGCTCTTTCTTGCACATCTAGTCAGCCCAGACTGACACACAGGTATCCGTCGGCCGGAGCCCCTGGATGGTGCGAGCGGTGAGCGGTGAATACATTCAACCACTGACGACCCAAATAGCTGGCAGTTCAAGGCCACCCAAGGCACCAGGAAGTCAGTGGTGACTCTGAGTGACCCTAGAGGACAGGGTAGAGTTGTCTCTGCGGGTTTCCGAGACCGGAATTCTTGACGTGAGCAGAGAGCCTCCTGTGGTTCTGAAAAATCCAACCTGGAAGATCCTTCAGGCCTCCATGGAGTCGCCATAGGTCATAATCCACTCTCTGGCAACTCATTTGAGCTCTGGGCTTTGGCTGTTTCCCTTCGCGGTGGTGGTCTGCTTCTCATTTGTCCTTGAAAGAATTCCAAGTGACGCAGGGGTTGGCCACCAACAGAGAGGAAGAGGCCTTCCTGGCATGTCCGCCTGGGAGGAGGAATGTTTGGCAGGGGGAGGGGGGGGGCTACTGCCATCTCAGCAGTACCCTGGGAATGTCAGAGCCCTCCTGAAGGTTTCCACAAACTCTCAGAAGGAGCTCTCTTTCTGTGGCTCTTGCTTCCCTGCTTTGTGGTCCCACATCATGGCCGTTGTGAACTTCAACTTCCTGTTTCAATTGCATTACCAAAAAAAGAAACACTAGGGAAACATCCACATGCACACATGTTGTTTTGAAGATGTCGAGGCTGGGATGGAAGGCGTGGCTTAAGGCAAGCAGCTTCGCACTGAGTATCTAGGGTTTTAAAATGCCCCTTGGTCAAGACCCTTTGGGGTTGCTGGTGGAGATGGGACGATCCAGAACCCCTTTCTCTACCCTCAGCCATCTTCTGTATTTTTCTCTTTCTTTCCCCAATTAGCTTCTCTCATCGCCCTTCCCCATCTGACTCCTCAGTCTGGAATAAAAAGGAAATGACTTATTTTGCCTACCACAGATGCACATCCTCCTTTTCTCTCAAACCTCGGCGACTTCAACATCCACCTCACCTTCTGTGAGAGCTCAGGGGCTAGCTCTTGGGATCATCACGTTTACCCAGCTGGTTACAGCCTATGGGAGCCCCGGTCCCCTAGTGGGTTAGGTTCCGGACTACACCCAAAGGTCAGCGGTTCAAACTCACCAGCCTCTCAGCAGGGAAAAGGTGAGGCTGTCTGCTCCCAAACAGAGTAACCGTCTCAGAAGGCCTAGATCGGGTCAGATGAGTGGGAATGGCCTCCCTGGAATGGCATTCGGGTTTCATTTGCGTGGTTATGTGCAAGCTGGCTTTTTAGAAACGATACGATCACAGATCCACGCAGCAACACTTCCTTTGGTCTCTGCTCCACAGTCGTTGGAAATCACCCCAGAGCCAGGGATCGGGCTGCATTTCCAGGCATCTCTCAAGCACATGAGAATCAGGGCTGTTTCATGGGAAACGGGGAGCCCTGGTGATGTCGCGAGTGATAAGCTGCGGCGCTAACCCCGAGGCCAGCAGTTCAAGACCACCTGCTGCTCCTCAGGGGAGAGATGAGGCTTTCTGCTCCCAAGGGTTTCAGCCTGGGAAACCCACAGGGACAGCTAGTCCGACTCTGTCCTAGAGGTTTGTTCTGCATTGGAACGGACGCCCTGGTCACCAGTTGGGTTTGGGTTTGGGTTTGGGTTAAAAAGGGACGAGAACAGGTCCAGCATCCCCTTAATTTCCTTGCTGATTCTGCATCCAGTCCCCAAGTCAGATGATTCACCTGCGCTGACCCATTCAGTCTCTCTCCTGACCTGGTGACTTGGGGTGCCAAAATGCCCCCCCCATAGATGAGCCCGGAGTGTCCTGATGCCTTCCCCCCTCATGTGGACTGGCCTACATTCCTTAGATCTAGTTTGTGGGGGGAGCATCCCTTCCCCCCAAAAAAAACCCAGCTTGGCAATAGCAAAAGCCTGGCATCCTGCTGTGTACACTCCAAATGGAATTACATCCATCAGCCCGGGGCCCAGCACTCTTGCTTCCAGGACCTTCCCAGCTTTAATTAGAATATTTTTATTTTCCCTCAGAGAGGGAGGACAGCCGAGCTCAGCTTCCATAACCTTGCCGGAGGCCAGAGTCAAAACAGCGGGGCTTCGGGGGCGGCCGTCAGCTGGAACAGCCGGCGGGAGAGGGCACGGAGGGCTCTGTTCTACACTGCACGTGGGAAGGAGAGCTCTGCAATTCTCCCCCCACCCCACCCATCCCACCCCCAGATGTGGCATGTGGCTCTAAATGGCAATTTAGAGAGCCCAGCAGGAAGCGTTTTTTGAAGAGGGCACACACACACACACACACACACACACACACACACACACATGGCCAATGGGGTTAACTCATAAGGGCATGGACTAAAATTCTAGAGGAAGAAATTCACAGACCTATAGGCAAGTAATGGCATTCACCCCACCTACCACGAGCTATGTCCCAATTCTACCTCACAAATCTGGCTAGACCAGGGGATGTACACTGATACAGATGGGAACTGGAAACGGGGAAGTCAGGACAGATGATCCCTTCAGGAACAGTGGTGAGAGGGACAACACCAGGAGGGTAGGTGGAGTAGAAAGGGGGAACCGATTACAAGGATCTACATATGGTCTCCTCCCGGGGGTACAGACAAGAGGGAAGTGGGTGAAGGGAGACATCAGACAGTGTAGGATATGACAAAATAATAATTTATAAGTTATCGAGGGTTCATGGGGGTGGGGAAGGAGGGGAAATATGAGGAGCTGATACCAGGGGCTTAAGTAGAAAGAGAATTTTTTGAGAATGATGACGACAACAGGTGTGCAAATGTGTTTTGCATACAATGGATGGATGGATGGATTGAGATGGGAGTTTTAGGAACCCTCAATCAAATGATTTCTAAAGATGCTTAAAATACCCACAGAAGATGGCCATGCACACAGACAAATAAGAACAGAATTTTGGGGCTGAGCCCGGGTGGCGTAGTGGTTGTGCACGGGACTGCGGCCCACTGGGACGGAGGTTCAATTCCAGCAGTGGGGCTGAGCCTCCTGCCACCACCAGAGAGCAGTGATGCCCCCCCCCAAAAAAAAAAAGAACAGAACTTTGCTACTTTCAAAAAAAAAGAAGAACTATCATGTCATCCTCCTCTATAATTCTAGATTTTCTAGGAGCAACGATAAGGAGTCCTGGTGGCTCAGTGGGTTCTCCGTTGGGCTGCTAACTGCTAGGTCAGCGGTTCAAACCCAGCAGCCCATCAGTGGGAGGAAGATGAGGTTTTATACTCCCTTAAGAGTTACAGTCACAGGAACTGACAGGGGCAATGCTACCCTGCCCTGAGGGGTCTCCATGAGTCGGAATCAACTCCAGGGTGTTGTGCTGGGTCCATTTGAGAAGCAGCATTTTAAAAATAAGGGAAAAGAAGCTGATGAGATGGCATGTCATAGAGCAAGAGCCTTGGTGGCTCTGTGGCTCAGCACGCCGCTGCTCACCGAGCGATGAGACACACCAGCGGTTTCCACCTGCCGGTCACTCCACCCATGGGAGAAAGACATGGCAATCTGCCTCTCTGGGCATGATTGCTGTGGGATTCTTCAGAGGCCGTTCTACCCTGTCCTGGAGGATCCTGCCCTGTTCTGTTGGCATCAGCCGGATAGCAGTGGGTTTGGATGTCTCGCTTTACCCAGTATGTCCAGATCGTGTCAAGGTGTAAACAAGATGAAAGCGTAGTGGCGATGTGTGTCAGAGCAAGTCTCCAAAATCTGTTGTGGGTGGAACACTGTTCAACCAGAAAGCTTGGATGTGGCCGGGCCTCGAAAATAGTCTACTGAGCGAAAGAAGTCAGACTCAGTTCCGAACTCCCTGCTGTCGAGTGGGTCCGAGCTCATAGAAACTTATAGCCATAGAACTACTCCTGGGAGTGTCCAAGACTGTAACCCTTGGCTGGAATAGAAAGCCCCGTCTTTCTCTGAAGTCAGACAGGAGGAGCAAATATTGTACCATTCCCCTTTGGAACAGGACATGGAGACCGACGCTTCCTACAGGTTACTAGAGGCCAGCCGAGAGGGGACAGGGAGGCATTACTGGCTAAGGGGTTCTGAGGTTGGGGTGATGAAAAACGTTCCGGGAATTGTGATAGGTTTTATGTCAACTTAGCGGGGGCCAGGATTCTTGCACGATGTGACCTCGTACTACGGCATCAATTCCCTGATGGGATCTTCTGTGAGCTATCAGACTGTTGTGGGAAGAAGTGGTGACGGCGCTGATCCGACTGAAAGGGCGTTCATGTGGGGTCTACACTGTGGCGGACCTGGCCCGCTTCCTCTGCTGCCTCGGAGGCCTGCATCTGGTTCAGGGATCTCTTGCCATTTTGCCTACTGAGCCCAGGAGCCGTCAGCAGCCTACCAACTTTGGGTGTATTTCACTCCACATTCACCAGCAGAGGATCTTCCTGCTACATATTCCTGCTTCCTGGCTTGTCCTTCCCTGCAGGTACCCAAGTCAGGAAAAGTCTCCGGCTTAACATCTGACCTGTTTCTATACCTGTGCGCACCCCTTTCTTGATAGAAATTTCTTTCTATATATCCACATATAAGTGTCCCTGGTTTTACTTCAAGAGCTCAGCCCAGCACACATATGTTTTCGCACAAGGAAACTAGAGCTCACCGAAGGACAGAGTAACGTCCGTGGCCTGCAAGATGGAATGTTCATGCATGATAAGAGCCTTCTCGACCTGGCCCTCTCCCCAGCCTCCCCAGCCCTGCCTCACAGCGACTGTGAACACAGATGGCAGACCCAGCAACCTGAGCACAAATCCCATCAGTGCCACGATCTGCTGTAACTCCATGTCATGGTCTATCTTCGAGATAGAATGATAACAGTTGGGGCCTGATCATGGTGCGATTGGTTCATATAGGAAGAGTGCTTGGCCCAGAACAAGTAGCATATGCTTGGTCACTACTTTTAGTGTTTCTATTCGTGATGTTTTCCCCTTATCACGTCCTTTCCCCATTCTGAGCTCTAGGAGGACTGAATTACTGGATGCCCCTTCCCCACACATTCCAGATTTTTCCTTTCTGTGCTGTGGTTCTCTGCTCAAGCTGCAGCTCAGCCCCTCTCTCACATTCCTTTCTTTCCTTAATCCTTTCTAACTTTTCCACCACCATCCCTTTCCTAACTCCTGCCAGGAAGCCTGGATCCAGTTCCCCCTCCAAGGGGAGGGGCAGGGGCAGGGCTGTAGGAGCAGCATTCAGGGCCCTTCCTCACCAGGTCCTGGAATACTTGCTTTTCATTCTGTCTTCGGTCTGTGGATGTTCCACCTATCATGACCCAGGGAGACTGCTCAGCATCCCATGCGACCTGAACAGAGTTCTTTCTGATTCTGGGGAAAGAGGCAGCAGCAGTCTTTGACTGTTTGAATCAGGCCACAGTAATCGGTTTAGGTCCCTCCCTCCTTGCCTGCCTTTGAGGCAATTCTGACTCGTGATGAACCTGTAGAGTGGGGTAAAACTGCCCTGGTAGGTTTCTGAGGCCATAATTCTTGTCAGAAGTAGCAAGCCTCGTCTTTCTCCTACAGAGCAACTGGTGGTTTCAAACTACTGACCCTGCAGTTAGCCGGCTAACAACACATAACCCCTGTGCCACCAGGGCTTCCTGGTTGAGGACCCAGCTCAGTCATTTTCTAACTGTGTGGTGGGACAAGACACTCCACCTCTTCACGTATGCCCCTCCAGTTCTTCCCATCCCTTCGGGCTCTTTTAAGGCTTAATTTACGGATAGGAAAATGCACAAATCTTATGTCTCTATGTTGATCGATTTTGATAGACATACACACCCTTGTACATATCACCCAGATGGCTTTGTGTAGCAGTCTCACTGATCCTTGTGCCCCTTCTGACTCAGTGGAGTCCCTGGGAGGGGAGGGAGTGTATGGTTTTTTGTTTTGTTTTGTTTTGGGGGGGCATCACTGCCCTCTGGTGGTGGGAGTAGGAGGCCCAGCCTTTGCTCCTGTGGAGCCACTACTGGGATTGAACCTCCATCCCAGTGGGCTGCAGTCCCGTGCACAACGACTATGCCACCGGGGCTCAGCCCCGGGAGTGTATGTTTAAGGTCCTCAAATGCTAAAAGAAAATTTGAAGGCTTGAGGCACCTCGAGAGAAAGGCCTGGTGATCTATTTTTTAAAAATTAGAGATTGAAAGTTTTACGGAGCAGGGGTCAGCCCTAGGGGCATAGTGGGATACCAATTGGGGTATACTAACTAGCTGTAAGGCCAGCAGTTCAAAACCACCAGCTGCTCTGTGTTAGTCTGGGTTGACTAGAGAAACAAATCCAGAGACACTCATATGTATGTAAGAGTTTCATATCAAAGAGTAATTGTATATTGAGAAAACATCCCAGCCCTGTGAAGAGCAAGTCCATAAGTCCAATATTAGCCCATATGTCTGATACCAGTCTATAAAGTCTTCTTCTTACTCACACAACACGTGCAATTAGACCAAATGCAGGAAGATCTCAGGTCAGTGGGTGAAAAGGGCTGTGAATGCAGTGGCGGTGGGAGCATCTCAGCACTGGCGTGGGTTCCCACATCCCTCCATGTGTCTTGTCATCAGGAATGTAAAGCAGAGAGGGTGTGTGTTCCGCCTCCAGGGAGAAAGACAGGAGTTCCCAGAAGCCTCAGGAGAAGGCCTCCTTGACTATGGCCTGATTGACAGGCTAGACTCCACCCCTTCACTCAAGTTGACAGGAGAGGATGTCTCTGCCACACGCTCCCTGGGAGCAAGATGAGGTATTCTGCGCCCATCAAGAGCAGCAGACTTGGAAACTCACCGGGGTGGGGGGGGGGGTGACCTCGCCTGTCCTAGAGGGTCTCAGGGAGTCGGAATCAAGCAGATGGCAGTGGGCTGATGAAACAAGCCCTGTTCTATTCAGACACCGGGGATCTGTCTTGTGTCGGAGTCGATGTGGTGGCCGCAGTGCTCAGCGTGCTTCTCCCCAGAGGACGTCTCCAGTCCGACCTTTCTCACCCTCAGTGAACTCTGCATGTTCTTGGACTTGAGAGAAGCGGGCACCTGTGCTACATTGTCTTTCTCACAGCGACCCTATGGGACAGGGTAGAACCCCCCCCCCCCACCGTGGGATTCTGAGACTGTCGCTCTTTATAGGAACAGGACGCCTCCTCTTTCTTCCTGGGAGGGGTGAGTGGTATCAAACTGGGCACCTTGTGGTGAGCAGCCCAGAGCTTAACCACGATGGGCTCAGTGAGTGGGAATCCATTTGGTGGCCATGACGTTGCTGCTTGCTTTGCCTTTCTTGTACTTGGCATGAGGGTTCACCCAGGTGGCTTTGCGAATCCCAGCTCTATTCCTTTTGATTACCGAGTATCGTTCCATTGCATGAATATATAGTCATGATTCTTTTCATCCATTCCCTTGCTTATGGACCTTTGGGTTGGTCTATCATGAACAGAGCTGCTCTGGAATATTTCTGAACAGGTGTTTGGGTTGATTTGTTTCCGTACAGATGTTCTCATTTCTCTTTGGGCAAATGTTTCTGTTGGGCATGTTGGGTCACATGGCAAGGGTGACCAAGTCCTGCTGGGTGACCACAATGTGCTCGGCTGCTTCCCCGAGTGTCTGTGGCACCAAAGGAGAAAGGTCTAGGGGTCTAATTTCCTAAGAAGCACAGCCAAGAGGACCCAAGCCTACTGTCATCTGGGGTAGCTATGGACTGGGGGCGCCTGGACAGCCATGACATGGGAAGTGCAGGCAGTACTTCCTTAGAAACGGACAGCGTTCCAAAGACATTGTACTGTTGGCTTCCTTACACTCAAGACTCCGTTTCTCTGCTGTGACATGGGGGGACAGATGGCCCTCGGTGATGAGCGTGGGCTGAGGAAGAAATCAGAGCTTGGCATAGGAGATGGTCTGGCTCTGCCTACCTTTTTCTGCACTTTCCCTCCCTGGGACCACTTGCACCAGTGGTACAGGGTGCTCCAAGGGTGCCCGGTGCCCTAGTGGGTTAGGTGTCAGGCTGCTAAGCAGAAGGCCGGCAGTTCGAAAGCCCGCAGCTCCCCCAATGGTACAAAGACGAAGCTTTCTACTCTGAAAAAGAGTTGCAGTCTTGGGGGTGGGGAGGTCCTGGGGGGTCGCTGTGAGTCTGCATGGACCTGATGTCAGTGCGTCTGAGTGAGAGAGGGAAGTCACGTGGGTGCCTCTCCCTGGCACGGCTCCCTTGGCACTGTCCTTCCTCCCTGGTCGACTCCTCCCGGGGACTTCATTTTCTCTTCGCTCTCTGAGGCAATTCAAGCCCCCGCGATGACCTGCACATCCTCAGAGCCCAAGCGGGAAGGAGACAAACAACCCTTACAAAGCACACCAGCCAGCACCGTGGAGAGGCATCCCTCCCTCCCTGCTGAGCTGGATGGGCAAGGGGTGTTCTCCATAGGACCCTCTGCCTGTGCCCTGGGTCCCGCCCACAAGAGTTCTCCGGGCCGCTGCAATGAAAACAATTGCAGTCTCCACTGCTAACAGCTGCATCTTGGGGGTTTGGAGTCCGCCATCAAAATGGCTGTGGGTTGAAATACCGCATCCAAGTCCCAAAGCCGCTGGCTTCGAAGGTCTGCCTTGTCTTGATTTCAAAGCACTCAAGACTGCGTCTCCAAGTCAGGTTCGAACTCTCCATCTGACATATATATCTGGGTGTTGTGGTTAGTGCTATCCGGTCTGTTGTGACTCGTAGCCACCCTGCGCCTGACAGAAGGAAACACCGCCTGCTCTGGCACCAGGAGCGCTAGTGTTCCTGGGCTTGAGCCCTCGGTTGCAGCCGCTGTGTCCATCCGTCTCGTCAAGGAACGATGGACTTTACCATGCATGATGTCCTTCCCCAGCCACTTGTCTCTCCTGACATGTCCAAAGCCTGTGAGATGAAGTCTCGCCATCCTTGCTCCTAAGTGGTTCTTGACAAGTCTCTGAGCCACCTGAAAGGCAGTCTTCAAACACACACACACACACACACACACACACACAATCTCAGAGACCCTATGAGACCCTGTGAATTGCCAAGACTGTAAATATTTCTCCCACCCATAGGTTTCTTGGCACATAGTCACATATCATACAACTCACTAGTTCGATCGCATCGAGAAAAGTTGTCCAGTCACCACCACCACGGTCTTCATTCTTGTCCTCATTGAGGACATTGAGGGAGCCGCCAAAACGCAGAGCTCACTTTCCCCCCTCCTCCCTGCGACACCCCCAAGGAACTTTTCATCTAGTTACCGCCTCTGAGGATTTCACTATCCTGGATTTCATGAACAGAAAAACGTGGAAACAAACAGACCGAAAACTAACAAGAGTAACAAAGTAAAACATAACCTCAATAGAAAAAGAGAGGAAACTATTAAAAACTAGAACGAACTTAAATGGATCATAAGGGAGCTCGAATGATAGGGTGCCAATCCACTTTCCAATGCAGTCTGCAGGTTCGCGTGTCTATTTCCTCTCCACTTTTTAAAAACAAAAAAACTGGAGCAGCTTTAAAAGGGGTGGAAAGGAAGACGTAAATGAAAGAATGGCATTAGAGCTTACATTGCGAATACCGGGTTTGCAGGAGGCTGTTGGATGATAGTCGACGCCCAAATCCATTTGCAGCGTCCACAGATAGGTTACACCTCCAGCGACTCCCCTTCAGTCAGAGTGGGGGCTTGTAATTAGCTCTGTGATCAGTCAGAGGGCATGGTAAAGTCGATTACGGCACACCTCGTCAAGTCAAAATGTAACATCTCATCTGACACTGTAGCCCAGTGGTTCTCAACCTGCCTGATGCCGCAACCCTTTCACGCAGCTCCTCATGTTGGGGTGATCTCCCAACCCTAAAATTATTTTTGTAGCCACTTCATAACTGTCATTTTTCTCCTGTTATGAATTGTCATGTCAATATCTAGTATGCAGGATGTATTATTATGCTTACAAATTGAACACCATTAAAGTATAGTGATTCATCACAAAGCAGTATGTAATTCTATATTGTGAAAAAAAATTTTTTTTCTTCGCATCGCTGCCCTGGTGGGAGTAGGAAGCCTAGGCTTGCTCCTGGAGAGCTGCTGTCGGATATGAACCGTGTATTGTAAAAATTTATTTCTAATTGCAAATCACATGACATTTTGTCATGAAGCATGGTGCCGGGTACTCATATGTGGGCATATCTGCATGTGGGTGGACCAGCCTGGAGACAGAGGAGCGGCGTCTCAATTCCAACAACCATCAGAAATATGTGTTTTCTGATGGTCTTGAGTGATCCCTGTGAAAGGGTCACTCAACCCCCAAAGGACTTGAGACCCCCAGGTTGAGAACTGCTGCTATAAATTCTCATGGAAGTAGAACGTCACAGTGGTAGCCCAAGACTATCCCTCCAGCTGCCAAAACGCAGAGCTCACTGCCATCCAGTTGAAGCTGACTCATAGCGAGCCCCTCTGGTCTCTGAGACTAACTGTTTATGTGAGCAGAAAGGCCGGTCATTCATCCTCAGCACTGCTGGTGGTTTGAACTGTTGACCTGGCAGCCTAACGTGTGACCACTATACCACCAGCGATCCCAGGATTCCTGGGAAACAGAGTTATGTAATGATAATCACGGCACTCGGGTTTAGATGTCTAGGATCCTTCTATTCTTGTGTCCCCTCCCCATGGCCACCTGGAGTAGAAACGCCCCATCCTACCGCTGGTTGCTGCTCTGGAAAAACATGTAGCCAGGTGCTGTGCTCCCCCTGCTCGGCAGGAACTTTAAAGAAAAGGTCGCTTCATTCTTC
>PVJH01044228.1:0-13136 GCA_004026705.1 Nesogale talazaci | reverse complement strand
AGCCATGGACAGTTCTACCTGTCCTACAGGATTGTTGTGACTCAGATGATAGTGTCAAGCCTTATTATTTCTCTCATAACTCACATCTGGAAATGTGCTGAGGATGAAAGAAGGTCAAAGCGCCAAAAGAAAAAATGGTGGGGTGGGGGGAGAATTCACCCCAAGACAGTCTTACAATGCTAGGATGACCATGCTCCAGATTTTCATTTCCACTGCCTCTTTAGCCTCTCCCTCTGAACACACTTCCCTCCTCTGACACTCTTGCCTTGTTTCTCTGACTCAAAGCTATGAAGTTAATGACCTCGCTGGTAAGGGTTGCCCTCCAGCTGAGTCTGCACAAAGACAACAATCAGCGTCAGTATGAGGCTGAACGGAGCAAGGGGCCAGGGCAGAGAGCACCCGAGCGCCTGGAGAGCCTGTTGGAGAAGCGCAAAGAGGTGAGGACTGTAGCCTGCGTCTCCTGTCCCCTCCCCCAGCTTCCACCCACTGCTACAGCAGACCTTCCTCTCACGTCCCAAGCATTTCTCTCAGGCACTGGCCCCTAAGCGACCTTTGAGATACTGAAGTGTAGCAATAGTTTAAGGATCCCTGCACAGAAGCCCGGGTGGGGCCGTGGCTGCAAGTTGGGCTGTGGTCAGCAGTTCAAAATCACCCGCAGCTCCTCGGGAGAACAACTGGGCTTTGTCCTCTCAGCAACCGTTAACAGTCTCAGAAGCCCACAGGAATCGGCATTGGTTTGATGGCAGTGAGTCTCTGAGACGGTGCCGAGCAGTAAACAGTGGACTGCTAGTTGGGTTCAAACCCGTAAGCCCCTCCTCGGGAGAGAAAGGAGGCTGCCTACCTCAGCGAAGGTTTGCATTCTCAGAAATCCCGCGGAACAACTCCGTCCTGTAGGTAGGGTCTCTGGGAGCTGGGATGGAGTCCAAGACAGTAGGGATTTGTTTTGTTTTGTTTTCAGTCATAGCTTAACAGAAGCAACCCTAGCAGAGGTGACTGGGATGTGGACTCAAATTAATTTAGTAATTTGCAGTAATTATGAGTTCTTGATCATTCCAACTTTGTTCAGTCCCTGTGTTGACAGTCATGAGTAGGTGTATATTAAATCCCTTTACTCGGGCAGAGTAAAGTTTTTTGTTTTTTTTTTTGCGGGGGAGAGGGGGAGCATCACTGCCTCTGGTGGTCGTGGGCACTACCTAGTGCCGCTCCTGAGAGCCGCCGCTGGATTTGAACCACCAAGCCCGCGGGCTGCAGTCCCGCACTCAACCACTTACACCACCGGGGCTCAGCCCCAGAGTAAGGTTTTAACTTACTTGCCAAGTATATTGTGTGCAGGTCCTCACAAGTGTACTTGAAGCTGGCAAGGGAGGCCAGATTATTTTTTGGGGGGTGGGAGGAGGCCAAATTTTTAAGGAATGAGGCTAAGCCTTCCAGTCACTCTGGGTTTGAATTTGTTCTAATAGTGACCTGCTCCGTGAGCCTCCTGCGGCCTCTCTAAGCTTTACTTCTTTGTCTTTAGAAAGAAAGGTGGTGATTTACTCATTTTTGAAGCCTTAGTCAGATGAGTACATTCCCCAGCCTCACATATTGTCAGTGTTTGCTGCGTTTTCATTTTCACTTAAAAGACCACCATTGGACGATGCACCCGTCAGAATCTTTCACATGCAGTAAACTGTAAAATGACTGTTTCTCAGGAGGCTGAAACACTTTTTTGCTGTTATAAACATCAGCATTTGCGACTCCCCCACCAGGAGTTTAGCAGGTTCTACTATGTCTGATGGTATCATGACACTGTTTACCTGTTCCTCAAAATAGATCTCTTTATGCCAGATCTTAGAGGAGGAAATTTTCCACCATCATTCTCTTTTGTCATTCTTCAGTGACAAATTAGCTTAAAACCCTTGGGCATCAGAGATCTATGTCTATCTTAGATCTTAAAAATATGTGTACTAAAAATAAATAAATAAATAAAAATACATGTACCGGTGTGAATCTTTTGGGGTGGGGAGAATGCCCTTCTCTTGGCTTTTGCTTGTCAGTTGTCACGCATCCCTTTCATCTTTAACCTCTTTCTCTGCACTGGCTTCTTTGTCCCACTTATGAATGCACATAGACCCTAGAATTTTGCCTTGTTTCCACACCTCTGTAAACCGTTTCTTTCCTTTCTAGGTAATATTCCCCTACTTCCTTAATTGCTCCAAGTCACTGAATCTTTTTGTTGCTACCTAGCTTCAGCTCCATTTTTTCATCTGAAACTTATCTCTCCAAATCAGTGACTTCCTAATCCCCATAGTTTAGAGCTATTTCTTAGCCTCCCTTCTCCGGTACTGCTGTAGGTTTAGTTCTTCCACTTCCCCTTTTCCCCTCTTTCCTTTCATTGTCTCTTCCTTTTCTTTTTTTAAATCATTTTATTGGGGGCTCGGACAACTCATCACAATATATATGTTTATATTTATACACATATACACATTCATTGTGTCAAGCCCATTTGTCCATTTATTGTTCTCATCATTCTCAAAATATTTTCTTTCTACTTGAGCCCTTGGTATCAGCTTTGCATTTCTTCCCCCCCTGCCTGTTCCCCCCTCCCTCATGAACCCTTGATACTTTATAAGTTATTATTATTTTGTCATATCTTACAGTGCCTAACGCCTCCCTTCACCCACGTTTCTGTTGTCCATCTCCCAGGGAGGAAGTCATAGGTAGCTCTTCGTGATCGATTGTCCCTGTCTACCCCACCTCCCCTCCACCCTCCCAGTGTCGCCACTCTCACCCCTGGTCCTGAAGCGATCATCTGTGTTTCCAGTTCCCGTCTGTACCAGTGCGCATCCTCCGATCTAGCTGGAATTGTAAGGTAGAATTGGGATCATGATAGTGTGGGGGGGGGGCAGGGGCGAGAAGGAAACATTTAACAACTAAAGGGAAGTTGTGGGTTTCATTGATGCTGCACTGCATCTGGCCTGGCTTGTCTCCTCCCCTCGACCCCTCTCCAAAGGGATGTCCAGAGTTGTCTACAGATGGACTTTGGGTCCTCAATCTGCGCTCCCCCTCATTCACAATTATATAGTTTTTTGTTTTTGATGCTTGATACCTGATCCCTTCAACACCTCATGATGACAGGTATTGCTGGTGTGCTTTTTCCATGTGGGCTTCGTTGCTTCTGCTTCCGCCTGGGTATGGTAGACCAGGCCCGTGGCCACATGTTGCCTGCCAGGGACATTTATCCAGTCCGCCGGGTGTTTTTGCCACTGCTGCCTGTTCTGCTTAGAAGCCTGGGTGCATCCTGGGTGCAGTGAGTTTGTTCATAGTTGTTTCTTTTTAACCATAGTCTGGCCTTCCAATTGTCTGAGGGACAGTGAACTGGCCCCCTGTTTAAAAAGTTTGAGCACCCCTGGTCTAGTGTTATTCTCTGTGGCACACAATTCCAGGATGGGAGTCAGGCTGGTTCTGGTTGGGGCCAGCCCTATTGTCCAGTCTTTTCATGGATTCCTCCACCTGTGACGTTGTCATGGTGGGGTCTGTATGCCCATTCCAATTCTGTGGAAACACAACCTTCTCCCCCTGGGTAGGTTAGTGCTCTTCCTTTTTCTTTAAAGTTCAAAAACTTCAGACATTCAGGAAGATTAGAGATGTTGGAATAAATACACTATTAACGTAGTCTATATTTAGAAATTAATATTTCAGTCTGAGCCCCGGTGGCGTAGTGGTTGAGTTGCGGGACTGTGGCCCACTGGCTTAGTTCAAATCCAGCAGCAGCAAGGCTGTGTAGCTCCCACAACCACCAGAGGGCAGTGATGCCAAAAAAAAAGAAAGAAGTTAATATTTCACCATCTTTACTTTGTCTCTTTTTTTACTTTAAGGGACCATCTTGGAAATCCATGGGACAGTTCTGTTCTGTCCTTTGGGATATACTGGCATTTCAGCCATAAAGTATGTTTTCTAAAATAATTACATTTTCTACATAACCCCAACACCATGACCACATCTAACAAAATTAATCACTTAATATTTTCTAATCCTAATTCCTATTTAAATTTCCCACTTGTACCCCAAATGTGTTTTATGTCTATTTGATTTAAATCAGGTTCTAATTAAGAACTATGGATTGCACTTGGTTGCTGTATTTCTTAAGTCACTTTTATACACTACCTCAGCCCTTGTTTTCCCCTCATCTTCTTATAATATGTTGGTTTTTTTTAAGAGATGGAGTCATCTGTCTTCAAGAATTTTTATAATTTAATATACCAATAATTCTGCTTCCTTGGTATTCATTACAGGCAGTGTTGGGATCACACTAGGTCTGTCCCTGAGTCGGTTAGGATAGGTTCATATGGTCCTCACTTAGCTTTCCTTTAGTACAAGACAGGACCCCAAGTCTTATCAGTGATCTAAAGGCTGTACATGTGGCGAGGTGACTTTGATGAAGAATTACCCATATTTTTCAGACCATAAGACGTACTTCCCTCTCCCACCCCACCCAGTGGGGGAGGAAACAAGGGTGCGTTTTATGGTCTGAAGGTGTGGTACCCCAGAACATTTTAGTATCCTGGGACTGTTAGGTTCAGAATATGTTTTTTATTTTCCTGCACTAAAAACTGGGTGTGTCTTATGGTCAGGTGCATCTTATGATCTGAAAAATTCAGTAGTGTGCCTAACTGTAAAGCTGGCTCGAAGTTGCTGCTGCTCTGCACATAGACAACTGCCAGCCCTGCTGACCTGAATGTGTGTGGCTCTCCAGACCTGCCAAGAGTTCGGTCCTGTGCATCGGGCTCATGACCGTGCTCCCCGCCACCCACTCCAGGACTTTGTCCTGTTTCGTGAGGAATCACCCACATTGTAAAACTTCAAGGCAATTCTTATTTAATTTCTGAGACCGTGACAGAGCTAATTTGAAGTCCTGCTTTAAAAGAAAGTAGGTGCCTCTTTGAGCTTACCACAGGCTGTGCTTTTGCACTGACTGCATAGAAAAAGGAGGTAAAGTGAGTGCCCTGTAGACACCTCAACCGAAGTTCTGCCTGGTTTGAATTGTGGATGGAGCAACATGGAAATATAAATAAAAGGAAGTAGGAGTTGTCCATAAGTTGGTCGTACATAACCCAGGACTGCATATATTGATGCACCGCAGGATTTCCCAATAGTAACACCAGGGACATCTAGTCCTCATGTCCTGTGCATTGTAGGATGTCCAGCAGCATTCCTGGCCTCTAAGATGTGACAACCAAGTGGCTTTAGACACTGCCAGCTGTCCCCGAGTTGACAAGATGATCTGTAGCCGAGAACCACAGATCTCTTCCTTCTCTCTCTTTTTGCTAGTCCCACTTCTATGAAACAAACTGCATTTATTAGACATTTATTTTCTGGGCTGAGCCCCGGTGGCATAGTGGTTGAATGTGGGACTGCAGCCCACTGGCTTGGCGGTTCAAGTCCAGCAGCAGCTCTCCAGGAGCAAGGCTGGGTCTCCCACTTCCAACAGAGGTCAGTGATGCCCACACACACAAAAAAGATCTGTAAACATTTATTTTCCAAAGCACAACTTCTGAGTAGCCAAAAATAGCCACACCCAGGAAGCATAATACATACTCTACTTACACAAAGAAACCTCTGAAATACTAGTTGGCTGTGGCCATACAGGTCATGCCCAGGGTACAAACAAGATAGGTTTCTAACTGTCCTTTAGAGTTTGTGGGTGAGTCAAATCAAGTGCGTTTAGTTCTTAATTAGCTGTGGTTCAAGAATGAGCCCAGGTGGCATAAAGGGTGCTGCCCGGGGTTGCGTGCTAACCACAGCATCAGCAGTTGAAAGCCGCCAGCTGCATGACATAAGTCAGATGAAGCTGTCTGCTCCTGTAAGGATTTATCATCTTGGAGATCTTGGGCAACAGTTCTGTTCTGCCTTACACGGTCACTGTGAATTGGAACCAGCTCAGTTGGCAGTGGGTTTGGTTTGGGTGCAAGAAAAGACTTGATGCTCTTCACCAGTTTCAAAGCTGCAGGTAAGTGAAGGTGGCGATGATGGAGTTGTAAGTAGGAGGTGGTTCAGTCTGTTTCAACACGAGGGCAGATTTACAACCAGGGCAAGTTAGAAGCCTCCATAAATTGTGTAGGAGGCTTGCCTCTACCGCTTCTTACAGAATGAGAGGGTGTGAAACGGAACATAGGATGGCAGGGGTTCTGGTTGGGTCCTGTAGAGGACACAGGAAGTAGATGGGAGGCATACATTTCACGTGGTGGCCTTAAGCCATCAGGATACCAGGGATGTTTGACCGGTGTTTCTTCTCCCTGCCCTCCAGCTACAAGAGCATCAAGAAGATATCGAAGGAATGATGAATGCCCTCTTCAGGGGCGTCTTTGTGCATCGGTACCGGTGAGTTAATGGATCTCTGCGTAAGTGAAGCTGCTGGTCCGTGGCCGTAGAGACTGTCAGAAGTGACAAGGGTGCCTCCTTCTAACCCTGAGTTGTGTGGTTAGTCCCAGAATTAATGTACCTGGAGCCCAAACAACACATTTTCAAATGAATGAGGTTTAGTCTATCCCCCACTCAACAAAGGATCTTGTAAGCTCTTAAGGAAAGAAAGATAAATGTTCTTCTCCAGTTTTGCCTGAGATCTGCCCTCCACCCCATTCCCATTTTTCCTGGGTTGGAGACTTGAAAAAACAACTAAAGAACTTTCCTGAGAGAAGCAGGCACCTTGGCATCCCTTTTCCTTACCCCTGCTGCAGTTTCATGTGCTGAGAACAGGGGAGTTTATACTTGTACTCTTGAAATAACGTGCCAAATTACATTTTACAAGGACATCTGAAGGTTGAGCCCCGGTGGCGTAGTGGTTGAGTGCGGAACTGCAGCCCATGGGTTTGGCGGTTCAAATCCAGGAGCCACTCTCCAGGAGCAAGGCTGGGTATCTCCCATATCCACCAAAGGGCAGTGATGCCCCCTTCCCAAAAAAAAAAAGGACATCTGCAGTTGTTTCTTACTTTTGCTTAGATTTTTAACCTGGTTTTTTTTTTGCCATCGCTGCCCTCAGGTGGTGGGAGTAGGAGGCCCAGCCTTTGCTCCGTGGAGCTGGAATCGAACCTCCATCCCAGTGGGCCGCAGTCCCGCGCACAACCACTACGCCACCGGGGCTCAGCCTTTTAACCTGGTTTTACTAAACCATTTGACTTTTTAAAACTAACCATTGTGAGCGAGATTATGTATGTGCCATATCATCGTTTCTGCATTTAACAACTTAGCAAACCTCCCAGTGGCTTGCTCTGCCCCTCCACCCCTTGCCCCATCTCCTTCTTAAAGGATACCCAAGTCAACATTTGTCTGCCTTCTAGCCCATAGGTTCCAAAACTGATTTGGACTACTGTCTCCTTTTCAGAGGAAAAAATAAAAAAAAGACATTGACTCAGTGCCATTCTGGTGATTAAGAAATGTACTGTCGCCCATAATTGGGATCGAGTATGGATATCTGCTTTCACAGCACCTTATCCTTCCAGCACCCCTACGGGGCCAGTAGCACCCATCGGGGGTGACACTGCTTTAGCTCTTTACTTCCCTTTTCCCTTCCTGCCTCTCCTGCCCTGGTGACCATCAAAATCTCCTTCTTTTGATATGAAGACCTTTTCTTGATTTGTTTCGTAATCGTGGTCTCATAATAATTGCCCTTTTTAATGTTTCTTTTAATTTTTCCAATGCGTTGTTTGAGCCTCTCCATGTCTTCTTTTTTTAAATCATTTTATTGGGGGATTGTACAACTCTTACCTCCGTCCATACATCAGTGGAATCAGGCATGTTTGTAATGTTGCTCTCGTTCTTTTCTCAACCTTTACTTTCTATTGAGCCCTTGGTATCAGCAATTTCACCCCTGCCTCAAAACACTCAAAACCCTGGGATAGATTGTACTTTGTTATTATTTTCACCTCTCACACTGACCACTGTCTCCCTTCCCCCATGTCTTCTGTTGTTCTTCTCCCTGTAGAGGGGTATATGGTTATGTGCTGGTCATTGCATTTGTAATGTCAAGCCTTTAAGACCCCAGATGCTTTATTCATCACATTTGCTGTGCACCCATTTTGTCTTCAGCGATTGTGTCGGGAGGGTGAACATCTCAGACTGCCCATTGACTAGAACACAGTATTCTTGTACTGAGGAAGAGGATGAGCAGAGATCCAAAGTCCATCCCCTACCTCAGTATATTGCCATATAAATATATGGACGTGTGGACCAATACCTCTATTTTTGTGGATTAGCGTATTTATATAGGTACACCACTGCGTCTCTGTCTTCATCCACTATTTTGCTTTCTTGGTCCTTCCTCTGTTTCTTTATCCCTTCCTCCTGCCCCACTGTCACTTTCCCCTTATTTCTGCCTCCCGGTCCCTCCTCTTAGCTAGGGTGCTGTTCTGCTGACTACCCACCCCCCTTACCTCCTCCTTTCTATTACTCCAACACCCCGTTGTTCCCCTGCTCAGCGCCCTTTCCCCCACCACCCTCACCTGCCCGCCCTCCCCAGGGGCCACTGGTCATGCTGCTCTCTCCTCAGGCAGGCTTCCCGGGCCTATCCTGTATTGGTAGCTCTTGGACAGTCTTGAAGGCCAGCAAACAGATGCAGGATTTTTGTGTATTTCTTCTCTTTTTTTTTTCATTTTTATTTTTTCCTTGTTCATTGACTATTTTCATTTTTAAAAATCAGTTTAGGCTATGTCACAGTCAGTGTACCTACCTAATTGCCCTTTTGTTATTGTCTAACTATTCAGTATTGTCTAACAGATTGTCTGATATTCAGTATGATGTCTTCCAAATTTATCCGTGTCATGAAGTGTTTCACTGTTTTCATAACTATTCTTTAATGATACGTAGTATTCCTTTGTGTGTGCCAAAGGTTTTTTTATCCATTCTTCCACTGATAAGCATGCAAGTTTCTACCTGTGCTGGGATGAACATAAGTGTTCCTGCTCTAATATTACTTCTGCCTACATGATTTTACCTTTTCTTGAAGTGAATTAAAACCACACACATAGTTGGAACAATAGTTAAATGAACTTTCAAAGTGAGTTTTAAAAGGGTGGCACAGAGTTAATTCAAGAAAATGTAATTATACCGAGAGGCGGAAAGAAAAGGTATTTAGTCAAGAAAATACAGGTTTTTCAATGACAGAAACATCTGGCGGGATAGGAGGCGAGTTTGGTGATGTTCCGGGCTCATTTGTGTTTCCAGAGATGTCCTCCCTGAGATCCGGGCTATCTGTATCGAGGAGCTTGGGGCCTGGATGGAAAGCTACAGCTCCTCTTTCCTCACTGACAGCTACTTAAAATACATTGGCTGGACCCTGCATGATAAGGTGGGGGCTGTCCATCTCCCTTCCTGCTATTTCCCTCATCCTGTCCCCTGCTGGAGGATCGGTGCTGAGTACTTAGGTACTGAGCCCATTTCCCCCTTCCCCGCCTTCCGGACAGCACCGAGAAGTCCGGCTCAAGTGCCTGAAGGCTCTGAGAGTGCTGTACAGCAATCGGGGCATGACCACGCGCTTGGAGCTCTTCACCAGCCGCTTCAAGGTGACATGGGGACAGTCCCCCTGGGCGTGGGTCCCCTCCTCTTCCTGCTGCTTGGATCCCCCCTCACTGCACTTCCTGAGCGCTAGCAGGGGCTGTCGGCGCAATCTTTTTAGGAAGCTCTTAACTTCGAAGAGAGCATGATGACTTGGAATGGGAGACCGGGAGGCTGACAGTGTTCTTCTCCTCGCTGCAGGACCGGATGGTTTCCATGGTCATGGACAAAGAGTATGACGTGGCGGTGGAGGCCGTGAGACTACTGATACTTATCCTTCAGTAAGTGCCATGGTGTGGGGGGAAACCACCGGCTTGGGCTTTTACCTTCTCCACCTGCAGAAGGCCCTTTCGTGATTGTGCCCCTGCACCTGTCGAAGGCTGGCGCTCACCTGCAGGTGGGCCGGCACAAGTCGTTGCCGGGTCACGGGATCTTTGGGAGAAACATTCTGTCTTCTCTGACTCACTACACTCCATACTTGGTGGGCTGTAGCCTCATTGTTTTCAGGTCCTGGGTTCCTGGCCACACGTGTGCTAGAATATGATTATCCCTGTATGCACGCACCCCTTTCTCCTGACAGAAACATGGAAGGGGTACTGACAGACATGGACTGTGAGGCTATCTACCCTGTTGTCTACGCCTCCAACCGAGCCCTGGCCTCCGCCGCGGGGGAGTTTCTCTACTGGAAGTGAGTGGGGTGATTTCTTCGTTCCATTCAGTTAGCCCAGCACTCCCGAGTTCACCCCTCTGCACCCCCCCCCCCGGTCGGCTGCTTGTCTGCTAAAGGATTCCCCATACCTATTGGGAAAGAGTCATTTGGTGCCTCTCATCCTTTCTCACTTCCTGAGGACTGTATTTAGCTCTGGGCCTCCTTTTCCTTTGGCCCCCTTCATGGGACATCTGTTCTCCCCCCCACCATGGTGACCATGCCACTCCCAGTGTCCTGCCACGCTTACCTCTCCTTGTGTTAATTCACCAGGCTTTTTTACCCCGAGTGTGGGCTGAGAGCAGTCGGGGGAAAAGAAAGACACCGAAGTCCACGCTCCCAGAGGACTTTCTTCCACCTCCTGCTGTCCTTCTTTGTGGAGAGTGAGGTGATTTAGGGGCAGGGGGTGTCAGGGTGGCGTGCATCTGGTGGGGAAGGCTCGGGGTGGCACTGTGGGAGTTTGTGTCTCCTGGAGTGTCAGCGATATGTCCGGAACGACATGTCTTCTTCCACAGCTCCATAATCATGCTGCGTACTTAGTGGACAGCCTGTGGGACTGCGCAGGGTCTCAGCTGAAGGACTGGGAGAGCCTCACAAGCCTGCTGCTGGAGAAGGATCAGAGTGGGTGCTCCTGGGAGCCTGGGGTGGTGGGGCTTGGCCTCTTGATGTGAAGCCAGATGAGATGCTTTTCTTGACTCGCATAGCTGCCACAGGGTCAGGGGGAACATGGAACCCAAGGAGGGCTAATCTCACCTTCTCTGTGTTTGATCCTCTGGCCACGCCAGACCTGGGGGACCTGCAGGAAAGCACGCTGATAGAAATCCTGGTGTCCAGTGTTCGGCAAGCTTCCGAGAGCCTCCCCCCTGTTGGCCGAGTCACCGGGCGGAAGGTATGGCATAAGAGGTCAACTACGTAGCTTAAGGGTTCTAAAGTCACACAGACACTACCCATCCTTACCCTCGGGACTTGGGGTAGAGTGCCCCTTCTTTTGCCTCTAAAAGAATGCCGCTTGCCAAGAGAATCCTGAAGAGTGCCGCTGTGCTGAATTCTCTTTGCCCTTCTGGACAGAGAAACTCATGCCTGGAGCAACAGGTTGACACTCACTCTTGATCTCGCCTGGCTCCACATCGTCCCTTCTTTCCCGACTCCAAATGACTCTCGTTCCAGGGATTAACCGCGAAAGAACGCAAGATCCAAGCTGATGACAAAGTGAAGCTGACCGAGCACCTGATCCCCCTGCTGCCCCAGCTTCTGGCCAAGGTAGTGCGCCCAGCCCGCCCCAGCACCAGGGCCTGAGCGGGGAGAAGGAAGGGCCTTCATGAAGCTAATCAGCATGTTCCCTTTGCCAAACACGACAGTTCTCCGCCGACGCGGAGAAAGTCGCTCCCCTGCTGCAGCTTCTCAACTACTTTGACCTTAACATCTACTGCACCAGGCGCTTGGAGAAGGTAAACAGGGAGGAGGGTACGTTTCTCCTGCCATGTTGCTCCCCTGGGCACGAGCGGGCTTCCAGCTGGTTCTCAGGAACCTTGGGTTCCCCGGAAATCAGTAAGCTGCTGTGTTGTTTGGCAGCCTACTCGTGTAAGTTAAACGTTTTCAACCCTATCGTCTCCCTCAGCATCCTCCCCGCCCCACCCTCTCTCCAGAAGAGTAGTCCTCCTCACCCCTCCAACACAGCCACTTCTCCCTTCTCTCTCCCAGCACCTGGAGCTGCTTTTGCAGCAGCTCCAGGAGGTGGTGGTGAAGCACACAGAGCCGGCCGTGCTGGAGGCCGGAGCTCACGCTCTCTACCAGCTCTGCACACCTGACTTCACCTTCTTCAGCCGGGTGGACTTTGCCCGCAGCCAACTGGTGGATCTGCTGACCGACCGCTTCCAGCAGGACCTTGAGGAGCTGCTGCATGTAGGCTCAATGATGGGCCACCTCAGTCTGGAGGGGGAGAGAGCCACAGAAGGGGGACTCTGACGCCCACAAGCTCCAGGGACGGTCTGATGGTGGGCTTTCTTTCTTCCAGTCCTCCTTCGTGGATGAAGATGACGTGTATAGTCTGGCGGCCACCCTGAAGCGCCTCTCTGCCTTCTACAAGTGAGCGATACCTGGCCAGCCCCAATACAGCTACCGGAAGCCTGGGAAGTTGACTCCCCTCACATTTTCTTCGTTCCTCTGTACCATATACTGATTTCCTCTTGCCCCCAAAGTGCCCATGACCTGACTCGCTGGGAGCTCTATGAACCGTGCCTCCAACTCCTCCGGAAGGCTGTGGATACGGGAGAGATTCCTCGCCAGGCAAGTTGGGAGTGTGGAGGCAAAAGAGACGTTTGTTTGTTTGTTTGTTTGTTTGTCTGGGCACCACTGCCCTCTGGTGGTGGGAGTAGGAGGCCCAGCCTTTGCTCCTGTGGAGCCACTGCTGGGATTGAACCTCCATCCCAGTGGGCCACAGGGCCGCGCACAACCACTATGCCACCGGAGCTCAGCCCAAAAGGCATTTTTAAGGACCTGGTGAACTAGGCGGCGTACTTGCCTGCATGGGCCCCAACCCAAGGACCCGGAGAGAGGGAGGAAGGTTTACTGTGTACCACGCTCCCCAGTCCACTTTTGGAAGATGGACCTTTCTTCCCAGTGCCTGGAAATGGCTATTCCTTCTGGGTCTGGGCATCAAAGATGCCACTGGAGGATTCTAGGGAATGCAAATCAGTTTAGAAGTAGAGTTTATTTATACCCATGATAGAAGCCTCTGAACATTCTCAACAGTAGCATCCTTTGCTACCAGAAAAGGAACCCAGGCTTGCCTAATCTCATTTTTCCTCTCCTCGCTGCTTTCGTGTGTATCTTCCCCCTCTTCCCCCTCTCCTTGCTCACACGTGACTTTTCTGACATTCTGTCCCTTTCTGGTCTAGGTGAT
>PVJH01044227.1:0-13131 GCA_004026705.1 Nesogale talazaci | reverse complement strand
TATGCATGCATCACTGGGAGTAATAGTGAGGGGTGCCACTCTGGCTTCCACTCCAGGCTTAGAGTTGCTGGAAAAGGAAGATAAAAGACTCTGCATGCATCACTGGGAGTAATAGTGAGGGGTGCCACTCTGGCTTCCACTCCTTGGTTCTTGGATTCATGAATCCTGCTGTTGGAGACACAGTACCATATATTGGTCACAGTTTCGAGCATATATAGCTTTCTGGAGAACATTGCCCCTGCTCTGAAAGGTGTTGCCACCTACCTGGTGCCGTAATTGATGTCTTTAGGAGGTCATTCATTCTACCAGTCTATCTGCTTCAGGGTGATGAACATGGTATGATCAGTGAAGTTCATGGGCATGGGCCCATGGCTGCACTTGATTTGCTGTGAAGTGACTTCCTTGAGGTGAAGCAATCCTGTGTAGGATGCTGTGTTAGGCCAGGTGACTAGAGAAATCCAGAGACGTGTAGGACAGAGCTTTATGTTAAAGAGCAATCATATCTTGAGAAAACATCCCAGCCTAGTCCAGATCAAATTCATATGTCTGATGTTAGTCCACATGTCCAATATTCTTCAGCCTTACCCTGAACATGCAATGATGCCAAATGCAGGAAGATCACAGGTCAGTGGTGTTGGAAGCATCTCAGCGCTGGCGTAGGTCTCCATGTGGCTCCTTCAGCTCTCTTGAGGATGGCTCCTCAACAGGAATACGGAGGAATTCCCAGGATGTTCATGAGAAGCCATGCTCACAAGGAGGCAGCATTATTAGTCTGTGACCTGATTGACAGATTATATACTACCCCTTCACTCGTTTAAAAAAAAATTAATAGGGCTAAGCCCTGGTGGTGTAGTGTTTGAGTGCTGGACTGCAGCCCACTGGCTTGGCAGCTCAGATCCAGCAGCAGCTCTCCAGGAGCAAAGCTGAGCCTCTCACTCCCACCAGAGGGCAGTGATGCCTCCCCCCCCCCCCCCAAATTAATAATCATTTACTTTCTTGTTTTTGATTCTTTAAGAAAATCATTTTTCCTGGGTCTTGTCCAGTTCTTAATCACAATCCATACATCCATCGAGTCAAGCACATTTGTACATCTTGTTGTCATCATCATTTTCAAAATATTCTTTCTATTTGAACCCCTGGTTATCACCTCATTTTTTTCCCACCCTTCCTTAGGATCCCTAGATAGTTCATAAATTATTATTTTTCATGGCTTACACTGACCACTGTCTCCCTTCACTCACTTTTCTGTTGTCCCACCCCCTGGGAGGGAGTTATATGTAGATCATTATGATTGGTTCCCTTTTCAACCCCCACCATACCCTTACTCTCTCGGTATAGCTACTTATTATTGGTCCTGAAGGGTTTGTCTGCCCTGGATGCCCTGTGTTTCCAGCTCTTTTCTGTACCCATGTACATGTTCTGGTCTAGCCGGATTTGTGAAGTAGAACTGGCGTGATAGTGGCGGGGAGGAAGCATTAAAGAGCTAGAGGAAAATTGTATGTTTCCTCGGTGCTATAGTGCACACCGACTGGGTCGTTTCTTTCTTGTGACCCTTCTGTAAGGCAGTGTCCATTTGTCTATAGGTGGGCTTTGAGTCTTCACTCTGCACTCCCCTTCATTCACATTGATGTGATTTTTTTTGTTCTGGTTCTTTGATGCCTGATAACTAATCCCATCGACAACTCATGATCACACAGGCTGGTGTGCTTCTTCCATGTGAGCTGTATTGCTTCTCAGCTAGATGGCTGCTTGTTTATTTTCAAGACTTCAAAACCCCAAACATGTTTATCTTTTAATAACCGGGCACCATCAGCTTTCTTCACTACATTTGCTTATGGACCCATTTTGTCTTCAATTGTGTCAGGAAAGTGAGCATCATGGAATGTCAGGTAATTAGAACAAACTGTTCTTGGATTGAGGGAGTACTTGAGTAGAGATCCAATGTCTGTCTGCTGCCTTAAAGCTTAACCTAATACACGCACATATTTCTCTATTGTTATATAAAATATACTTACATAGGAACATGCCTATATTTAGACCTTTATAAATGCCCTTTGCCTCTTAGTTCTTTCCTCTACTTCCTTTTACTTTGTTCTTTTCCCACTATCATGTTCAGACTTCATTTGGGTTTCAGTTATTTCTCTTGGTTACATTGCCCTTGATCAAGCCCTAGCAGGCCTCTTATACCCTCATCACTTCTGATTTTAGATCACTTGTTCCCCTGTCCTTGGGTTTGTTAACACCCACTTCTTTTCCCTTGTCTCCCCCTCTACTGTGTCCCCCTCCAGAACCATCAGCCCCATTGTTTTCTCCTCTGGATTGTGTTTCCTGCCTATTTTATCTAGATAAGACATGCACAGACAATAGTAAGCACAGAAACAAGACCGCAAAACCAAACAACAAAAAACCTCATAGACAAGAAAAAGAAAAGCCTATAAATAGTTTAGATCTGTTTTTTGACCTTCAGGAGTGTTTTCTATTTCAGTCTGGTGGGGTGCCATGCTCTGACCCCCAAAGTCTTTGATATTCCCCGAGAACTTTATTGCTTTGCTGCCCTGTTGAATGCTCCTCGCATTTCATCCTGTCGCGGTGCACCCTCTCACTCTTAGTACCCTCAAGTTGACATGAGATTATGTAACTGACACAGATGACATGCCAGTGGAGAAGGCATTCTGTAAGTCTACAAATGATAATTTTGACAGAAGCATTGCGTGCAGGGAGGGCAAATCCATATCCAGAGTAGGTGTGCGTTCCAGTAAGGTCAAAATGCTGCTACCTCTGATGGAAGTAGTCCTATGTAATCAGCCTGCCACCAGGTTGCTGGTTCATCGCCCTAAGAACTGGTCCCATGTAGTGGACTCTGTAGCTTTTGCTGCTGGCAGATGGGGCCCTCAGCAGTGGCAACGGCCAAGTTAGCTTTAGTGAGTGGAAATCTGTTGCTACGCCCTTGCATAACCTCCATCCTGGTCACCATGTGCAATGACAGGAGTGGCAGAGGAGAGAGGAGGACTGGTCTCCATAGTGCATGTCATCTTATCCACTTCACTATTAAAGTCCTCTTCAGAGGCATTTCTTTTGTAAGTGTTCACATGAGACACGGTTACTTTTTTTGACCCATTCAGGTCTATCCACATACTTCTTCCCAACATTTCCTTGTCGTCTATTTTTCAATCATGTTCCTTCATATTCCCCGACCATCCAGCCAAACCATTAGCCACAGCTCATGAATCAGTATGCAATCTCACATTTGGCTCTATCTCCTTCTAGGCAAACTGCTGGAAATTGTGCCCATTGGGAGGATTTCCCTTCACCACTGCCCTTCAGGGAGATCCCAGAAAGGGGCTGTAATGCTGCTGCTGTCCAATTATGAGTGGCACCTGCATACTGTGCAGAGTCATCAATAAACCAAGCATAAATTTTCTGTTCCTCAGTCAACTCATAAGGAATTCCCCAGGAGGCCATAGGTGCAGACTGGGAAAAGGAAGGGACTGTGACAGGATTGGAGACAGTGGCTTCTGGGCCACTTCTTCATGCAGCTTGTACTTTCAGGGCCTGCTCTAGCCCAGTATACGATGTACCACTTGGATTTGATGATGGAGTGTTGCTATACATGTGCAACTTTATAACTCTGGCTCAGCCAGTACCCAGTTCATGAGGGGCAGCTCAGAACCCCTGTGGTGGCCAATGGTGAGGCATTCATTCTCCAGTAAGGCCCAGTAACAGGCCAACAGCTGTTTTTCAAAAGGGGAGTAGTTGTTTACAGAGGATTGTAGAACTTTATTCCAATATCCCAAGGGTCAAGGCTGTAATTCGCCAATAAGGGCCTACCAGAGACTCCACCTGGCATCTCTATCTGGGACTGACACCTCTAGTTCCATTGGGTCAGCTGAATCATGTAGACCCAGGGGTAAAATAGCTTGCAGGGAAGCCTGAACCTGTTGCAGAACCTCTTCTTGTTCTGGGCCCCACTCAAAAATTGGCAGTCTTTCACGTCACTTGATAAATAGGTTAGAGTAACAAACTAGAATGAGGAATATGTTGCCTCAAAATTCTGAAGAGGCCCAGTAGGCATTATGTCTCCTGTTTAGATTTTGGGCATGTGGGGAACGGGTGGTAATAGCTTATCCTTCATTTTAGTAGGAATATCTCGACATGCTCCACACCACCGGACTGTAGAAATTTTACTGAGATGGAGGGTGCCTGAATCTTCATTGGGTTGATTACCCACCCTCTTGCCTCCAGATGTTGTATCAGTAAATCTAGAGGGGCAGTTCTCAACCTGTGGGTCATGACCCCTTTGGGGGCAGAACGACCTTTCACAGGGGTCACCCGACCCATAACAGTAGCAAAAATACAATTATGAAGTAGCCATGAAAATAATTTTATGGTTGGGGGTGTCATCACAACATGAGGAACTGTAAAGAGTGTTGCGGCATTAGGAGGGTTGAGAACAGCTGATCTAGTCTTTTTAATGGGTCTAATAAATCAACATAATGTCATCAATGTAATGACTCATGTGCCATATGGCATAGGGAGGACGTGTTGATGTAACCATGGGGGAGAGTTAACAGAAGTATACGGTTGCTCCTGCCAGCTGAAGGCAAACTGCTTCTGGTGGTCCTTCAAGATTGGTATTGTGAAGAAGGCATCGGCCAGATTGGTAGCTACATACCAAGTACTAGAAGAAGTATTAATTTGCTCAAGCAATGAAACCACATCTGGAACTGCAGCTGCAGTTGGAGTCTCCACGTGGTTAAGTTTATGATAATCCACTGTCATTCTCTTAAGATGCATCTGTTTTTTACACAGGCCAAATGGGTGAGTTAAAGGAGGATGTGGTTGGGATCATCACCCCTGCATCTTTAAAGTCTTTGATGGTGGCACTAATCTCTCTAATTCCTCCAGGAATGCGGTACTGCTTTTTGGTTTACTATTTTTCCTAGGCAATGACAGTTCTAATGGTGTCCACTTGGCCTTTCCCACCACGATAGTCCTTATTCCACATTTCATGGATCCAAAATGGTTCTGCCACTTACTAAGGATGCCTATTTCCAGTGATTAATTCTGGAACTGGGGAGATAAAAACAGTATGGGTTTGGGATCCGCTGGACCATGGTAAAGCTTCATTAATAACTTGACTTCCACATGTCCACACTGACTGGTAGGCTTTCAAAACATTTTGGGTCTTCTGAAATTAGTGTTAGTTCAGAGCCAGTGTCCGGTAATCCCCCCAAAGTTGATTATTTCCTCCAATGGACATTCACTCTTGTGAAACTCCAGGTCTCTTTGGGGAAGACTGGTAGAAAGACTAACAACAATAGTGATGTAGCAGGGTCCTTCTTCAAAAGGGACCTCGTCTTCCCCTCATTTAAGGGGTTGTTGGTCTGTAAACTGCCTTAAGTCTAGGAATTGATTGGGGGGTCGTGACTCTGTTCTGGTGATTTGAGTTAACTGCTGTTCACTTGCTCTTGCATTTTTATGCTTGTATAGATCACGTAACTATTGTGGCTAAGTAGTCAATGCCATAAGTCCACATGAGACAGGTTATTCTGATTATGAAAGCCTTGATGTCCATTACTATAATCACGCTCACCCTGTCTCTGCCAAGTCATTGTTGCTCCCTGCCCCCTACCACCATGGACCCCAATCAGTCCCATTGTCAGCAAATGTTTAATTAGGGTAGTTTCCACTGTTAATCCTGGTTTGGGTAAAATAATGATCACAGGCGTTTTCAGTGGGCCCCCTTCAACTTGTTCCTTATGGTTTGGGGGAAAAGGTATGTCCTCAGGGCCACCCCTTTTGTGGGTCCATGGGTTTATTCTGTTGGATCCATTCTAACATACCAATTTCTGTAAACTTCTGATGCCATAATCTGCAGTGTACCTAGGTATGCCAGGTGCCCCAGGTTGATGTAATCTAGGCAATCTGGTAGCCCGTACTTCATTTAATAAGCCAAATAAGCGATTAGAGCCTCTCTTCCTGAGACATTGAAAGAAGAACCTGTGCTGAGGGGGCTCGTATCAGGGAACTCAGACTGGTTTAGTGTTACACCCTTGATAACCATTCCCAGGGATATGGCCCAGGCTTCTGCTTGTATGTATTGGAAAACTTGAGCAGCTCTTTATCCGTATAACCCATTTCTTCATGAGTCATCATATGTAACGTACTTTTAAGAACTTTCTGAGACTTCATTCTGCTTATAGGTCTAGAGGAAATACCTGGTTGTGGGGTGTTTCCTGGGGGCTCTCAGTAATATCTCCCAGGCAATGCTACACATGCAGCCCCACCTGGCATTTCAGCTTGGACAGTGGTTAATCTGGTCAAGTGTGAGTTGTTTTGCTGATAGTGGGTTAATCCTCTTGGTTGAGAGGGGCGGCTCTGTTTACTGCGATGGCTTAGTTTACTCTCGGGCTCAATATTCGCCTGGATCCTCAGCCCACACAGTCCCATCCCATGGTTCAGAGTCCCATTTCTTACTGCCTTTACTGTCATGTCAGACACTGTAATTCAGATCCTCATATGATGAGACTCGGGATTTGGTTTTTGGCGATGTCTATTACTAGGAGAGAGAAGACTGTTTGTAACACATTCAGAAGCTTTTAAGGTTTTTATTCGACATTTGAGATGTGGTTCTAGGATGATTCCTTTCCTTGATCACATGTCTATTATAAGGAGGACCAGCCAACCAGCTTCCCTATGCTTCCCATCCTGACACAACTGCTGAAAAACATCAAATACATGATCACCCAGAGCTTTTCCTCTCGCCAGCACTGCATCTATTGGTGGTGTTATCGGGGATATTAGCTTTGGCCGTTTCACACCATGGATTAACACCCCTCTCTAGTAATAGTGGCAGACTTATCCATGCTTTTACGGGTAGAAGCAGCATTCTCAGTGTGGTCAGGCCTAGTTAGGCTGGAGAGCCAAATCCAGGAAACCCGTATTTATGATTTGTTTCGTTAGAGCCACTCCTGGTATCAATAGTGGTAGGCAGAGTTCTTTAAAAAACAAAACCATGACACTAAAATGTGTAAGGATAGGTTTATGTGGCGAGAAGGAATACAACAGCTAATTATTCCACAAAACAATACAGAGAGTTCAGCTCACTGGTGGAACCAGGGAGGAAGAGGAAGAGAGAGCAGCTTCACAGAGCTATTTATCTTGGTTGCCCTCCAGTCAAGCTGAAGGCTGATTAAACTCTGCCCACATATTCCTGGAGAAGCCTAGTTGGCACAATAAACCTAACTGTCACAAGAGCCTGATTTCTCCGTTTGCTGTCTGTATATGTCTTGTTTTTCATCTAGTTTGTAAGCTCTTTGAGGGCAGGGACCATGTCTTATGCAATAACATCTCACCTATCAATCACTTTCTGGCAGCTCAACCTTCCTGGTCCATAGCCAGAAAATAAGAAGTAAGGTTACATAACATAAAGCCTTTTAATGCTTAAAATAATAGGTTACAAAGTCTGCGGGTTTTATCCCTAGGGGATTCTCAGACCATGCTCACATTTAAATCTGATTCTGAAAGCCTGGTTTTGGTTTCTGAACAAAATATAGAGGGACCAACTCATGTACAACTCTGATAATCCTTCGCTTGGTAGCCAGGAAGGAGGAGAAAAAAATTGATGAGGACTGTACTCTCCAATTCAGAATCTGGGTCACTGAGTGCCATGTCACATCTCCTTTCACACTGAATAGTGTATATATGCTCAGCTACCCTGACACATCAAGAAAAGATTGGAATGATGTTTGGTGGTCCTGGTTTAGAGAGATTAGTGTACATTGTAACAGATTTTTGAAGTCATTAAGACAACAGAACTGTATTTAAAGGTAAAGGCCCAATTAGCTGCGCTAAACCTTTATTTTTACCTTAGGGTTAACTTAAAACCAAGTAGAGAAATAAAATGTTTGGGATCTCTCTTTTTTTGTTATATGAAATACGTGAAAAACATTTGAAAGTACAATTAAAAAATACGTAAGTGGCACTTTAAAGAAATTAAGTGGCTTTTCTGTTTCTCCAGAACGCCGTCTCATGGACCCGAAGGACTTACTCCAAGGAGTGGGACAACTCCGAAGCCCGTTACCAACTCCACCCCGGGTAGAACTCCCCTGCGAGACAAGTTGAACATCAATCCTGAGGACGGCATGGCAGATTACAGTGACCCCTCTTACGTGAAGCAGATGGTGAGTGGTAGTTCTTGCTCCGTTTTAGCTGTTCTTTCCAGCTGCAGGTTCCGTGTGATTGTTTTTGCATGTGTGCTCATTTTTTCTTGTGACAATATACACTGCAAACAGTTCCCAGCATTTATTTGATTCCTTTGTATAGTTTCTCTCTATTGATAATTCCTATTTGTGTATATGGGGTTTGGAAAGTGCTTTAAGAAGTTCTTGGGGTGGGAGAAGTTCTTGGAAAAATGGAATTAAAAGAAAATCAAGATTTCCCACATACTTTTTGAAACCCTGCTTGCATCTTTTTCCTGATTTCCTCCCCCACCCTCCCCCCCAAATAGATTCCTTCAGTTCTTTGAACATAATTAAGACAGTGGAAAGTCATTGTCCGTTGAGTTCATTATCAGGGCATCTTCAGGGTTAGTTTCTGTCAATTTCTTTTTTCCTGTGATTGGCCCAAAGCTTTAGTCTCTCTATTAGTTTTTGTTGTGAACAGGTCATTTTAAGTGTTATAACATGGTATCTCTGAAAATCAGATCTCCTCTTTCTCCAGGAATTGCTGCTGCTTTTCATTGCAGGCTGCCTTTGCTCATTTGTTGAAGGATTTTTCTCTTTTGGTGAATACTGTATTCCCTGTTGTGGGTGGTCATGGAAGTCTCTGTTCCATTATCTCCATGATCAACCAGTTACCTCACAGTGGTTTCCTTAGGTGGGAGAGTAGCCAGCCTCTGCACAGATCTCTTGCTAAACCACCAGACAGACACAAACCCTGATTTTTGGAGGGCGCAATCCCTATTGTCTTCCAAGCACCAGCAAGCTGCCACAGGAATGTGACCTGCTAACCCCATGGATACGTTCCATGAGGCTAGGGGACAGCATTGGTGGTCGCAGCTACTGTGAAGTTTCCCCAAATTTACCAGCGTCTCCAGCACTGCCCTTCAGGTGTTCAGCTAGGCTACTGAGTGCTGTAATAGTTGATTCTGACAGTTCCTGCCAGCTGAGGGGTTGTCCTGGTGAGAAACTAGTTTTAGAGCATCTTACTCATCTGTCACCTTCCTGTCGTCCCAGTTGACTGTACTCTGAGAATCTATATATACCTATACATGTGTGTGCATATGTGTTTCATATGTTCACTCGTGTTTTCATCTCTGAATGTTGCTGTCTGGTCACGGGGTCAGTTGTTGCAGGTTTGTAAGCTGTATAGCTTTTTACAGAAGCCAGTAGCGTGAGAGGGCTTTCCTTGAAAAAACCTTTTGGCATAATGATAAGAATCTGTACAACTGTGGATGCCAGTAAAAGAAAACTATTTGTAAGACTTAATGAAGGGGTTAATCTTTTGGACTCATAAGTATACTTTCATATTCTTAGCATGTTTGTCTGTAGTAATCATGCACATAATACTCCTTGTGTCCCAAGATTTTAATTTTTCTTTCGCTTACTATACTTTATTGTGATAAACCTATTTTCTTTTTCGATTGTAAATAAAATGGTAAACTTTAGATATTTCCTGTTAGGTTTCGAGCTTTAAAATTCTGTTTGCCTTATACCTTGAAGAGAGCAGCCTCAAAGTCAAGTTAGTTTAACAGAGTCAAGTTAGTGTTTATACTGACCTCAGCGAAATTGTAACAAGGTGATAATAGAAAGTCAGTATTTCCAAGTTTCAGTTTTTGTTTCTGCCTGTTAGTGATTTTGTTACTTTATTACTGGGCTTTATTATCTGGTGCCAAGAAGTCATTGTGAATTTTTTAGTAATACGTTGCAATAATACTGGAAAGGTTTTCATTTATAAATTGAGTTCCAGCTTTATGTATAGATTATAAAATTTTATTTCTTACTGCCAACTCTGAATGACTGCTTAAGAGTTAAACACATTCAGACTCCCAATTCAAAGCATGGGTCTGGCTCTATGAGGGTCCAGAGTTGAATAAAAATGTGTTGAATTTAGAGGAGATCGTTCCTTGGGAAATTGGCATTATGAAGTCCAAAAAGATTTGCTGCCATAAAGCCAGCAGACCAAAAAAGAACAGTCACATTAGTTGGGTCAAATGCAGGACAGCCTTCGCTTAAGGAGATCCATGCTAACGCTGTGCTGGGGCTGCCTTGGTGGAGGGGACAGTGTGAATAAGCTCTGAGCATGTGCAGCTGCCCAGGTCTGGGTAATGGAGCTGTGGGGAAGGAGGCAGGATGGCGCAGTCTTTGGGAACTGTAAACTCAGTTTTCTTTGTTCTATGGGTAGTTTAGTATTTCCATCTGAACCCCCACACATAGAAATTAAAGCAGATTTCAGATAAGGTTTTGTTAGTCCGAGTGTAGTAACCCACTGCAGTGAACCCCTGTGTAAACATCATGTATGTATAAGTACAGCCATTTTGGCAATGGAACCGTACTGTGTTTATTAGCCCGAGGATAGCCATTTTGTACTGACCCAAGGGTGGCCATTTTGTAACTACTGTTACTCCTTTTGTAACTGCTATTTTCTATAACTGCCATTTATTTTTGAAATTTCTGATGTTGTATGTAAAGCTCCATTTTTTTCAATCATGTTATTAGAGGCCTTATCACAATATTACAGCCCTTATCACAATTCATCCACACACATTCATTGTACATATGTACATCTCTGTACATATGTTGCCATCATCATTTTTCAAACCATTTTCTCTAATTGAGCTCTTTTTTCCTTCTGCTCCATTTTATTCTTAGAAATACCTATTTTTTCCATATATCATGACTCCACCTGCTCTCGTTTATTTCACAGTATAAAAACTTTACTTTTTCAGCATTTGGGGTTGAGGGAGAATTAGGCTCTAGTCTCCGCTTCACCGCTGGCTAATAAAGCTAATTAACTTTATTTAAAGTTGTGCATGGGTTAATTGATCTTGCTCTAGTACTATGCAAGGATAGGTTGCCTTTTGAAATTGTTGTCTTTTCAGCTGTTAAGATTCCCTTCTGAAATACATTCCTTCAAATGAAAATACAGTGCCTAAAAAACTTGTTTTTGCCACTGGAGAGTGATTTCTAACCTTCTGTTTAAGTATCTTGTTATAGCTATGCTGATTGTAAGTCAAAATTTTTTAGTTTTTATCATTTTTAGTGAGGGCTCTTCCAATTCTTATTAAAATCCCTATGTTAATTGTACATATTTGGCATCAGTTCCTCTTTGTGTCCTCCCCCTACCCCATGATCTCTTGATTATAAATTATTTTCATATCTCACATTGACCACTGTTTCTTTTCCCCCATGGTTTCTGTTGTTCTCCCCCCTGGAAGGGTGTGTGTGGTTGTGTTAGATAAAGTTTTTAATTGATCTCAATGTGGGCCAGAAAGGAAGATGGAAATTAAGCAAAAAACTGGAATCAATACTAAAGTTAGGGAATCCTTTCCCTATAATTAAGATCAGACTAGTCTTCTTCTAGAAATTCTTAGAGCACTGATAGAATACTTAAGATGGATGATACAGAAAGGTTCAATTATTTTCTACAGGAGCGAGAGTCCCGAGAACATCTTCGCTTAGGGTTGTTGGGCCTTCCTGCCCCTAAGAATGACTTTGAAATTGTTCTACCAGAAAATGCTGAGAAGGAGCTGGAAGACCGAGAAGTAGATGACACGTATGTTGAAGATGCTGCTGATGTGGATGCACGAAAGCAGGTGAGCTGTCGAGTAAGTAGGCATTTAGTAAGTGGGCTGGAAGATTGAACAGCCACCAACCAGTAGTTAGCAAGACGCCTGCTGACAAGTCTCCTCAGTGTCAAGGGACTATTGACGCAGTGAATAGTGTGATCTCATGTAATCTTAAAAAACTTAAAATATTGGGATAGGCACTTATAAAAATATCTGTGTGTGGCAGTGTCAAATTCAACACGCCTCTGTAAAATGCATGTACATAGTCTTTTCCAAAGGAGCCCTGGTAGCACAGTAGTTAAAGCACTTGTCTGTTTAGTGGAAGGTCAGTGGTGTGAGTCCGCCCTCTGCTCTGTGGGGAACGATGTGGCAGTTTGCTTCTGTTCTGATGTAAAGCCGTGGAACCTGTGCAGGGCAGTTCTCTGTCTGTGGGGTTGCCGTGATTCGATGGAGTGGATGAGTCTTTTAGGTAATGCTTTCACCATAGCCATAAAAAGATTTTAGTGGCCAATTTAAAAACAAATGGATCTTACGGTGGTTGTGTAAATGGATGTATGTCAGTATAAACAAATAAAGCGTGGAAATTTAGGGGAGGATTAATAGTACTTTGTTTGGATGTATTTTTTTGTTTTGTTTTGTTTTGTTTGAGGCATCACTGCCCTCTGGTGGTTGTGGGAGCTACCCAGCTCTGTTCCTGAGAGCTGCTGCTGGATTTGAACCTCAAAGCCCGCAGGCCACAGTCCTACACTCAACCACTTACGCCACTGGGGCTCAGCCCTATATGGATGTATTTTTAAATAACTTTCCAGTTTGGACTTAACACCATTCTGGTTATGTAAATAGGATCAGTATTCGCTCCATTTTATGAGGAAGGAGGCAGTGGTAGATGAATTGAGTTGACTTCTCCAGGTGTCCTGTCTTGGTAAATGCCAAGTTTGGAATTAGAACTGAGGTTATGTGACCCTCTTCCCGTCCTGCTGCAGTCTGTCGGGTCATTTTAAGAAACTCACCTCAGGGGAGTGTGTCGGCATCAATGGGAAATCCTACTTTAGAGGGAAACCAGTGAATGTCTTTTCTGGGTAGGAACATAGCACAGCCCTTCTTATGGTTTTTTTCAGCTATTTTGAGTAACAGTCACTCTCAGAAATGATGGAGTGACATTGTAGTGTGTTATCCCATGTAGTTCATAATTTTAATCTGGAAACTACAACTTTATTAGTTGGCTTTTAAAATTCAGTCAGGAGCTTTTAGAATAAAAGGGAAAGTTTCTACTTCAGGAGGGGTAATTAAAACATACTTTTTAAGTTCAAGATTTTGTTTAGCTAAAAAAAGAATGATTTCTC
>PVJH01044226.1:0-13145 GCA_004026705.1 Nesogale talazaci | reverse complement strand
GGGGTTTTAAACACTCACGAGTAGCCATCTCAGGGGCCACCATGGCTCTCTCCCCATCCAGAGGAAGGAAGAGCCATAGAAATCAAGACACATGGACACAATCAGCCCGATGAACCAACGGCTCTGTGAACAGCAGCCTCCGTGAGCTTGAGACCAGAAGAACTAGATGGTGCCCCACCACCGCAGTCGCTGCCAGCTGCTCTGAAGAGGGCCCCATGAGAAGGACCTGGACCGAGTGGGAGAAAACTGGAACAGAATTCAACACTATACAAGAGACTGGGCTTATTGGATGGGTAGAGACTGGTGGAACACCCCCCCCCTCGCACCCCTCCACCCCACCCTCCACCCCTCAAGATGATGACTCTTGCCCTTCCAGTCTGGAAAGGAAGTCGCTTCCAAATTAGAATCATCAGTCCAAAGACAAGCTCAGAGAGTAAGGAAAGGAGGAGGGATGAAAACAGGAACGCCCGGGAGGGCATGAGACAGGCAGTAGTCCACAGAGGGGATGGCAATGGATGAGTTGAATCAGTGTGTGTAGGAACAGCTGTCTTGTTTTTAAAGGGAAACGCAGTTAGCGTGTCACTACACCTCCGAGTGTTTCAGGCACTCAGGAAGGACACAGGGTCCCCTTGGTCTTCTCTTCAGTTCTTCTCCTGAACAATTTGTCCTTCCCCATAACCTCGGCCGTGGCACCACATCGATGGTGCGAGCAGCTCTGGCTTCCTTCTGGCAGCATTGACCCTTGTCTGCTCAGAGAGTGGGCCCACGGTTGATCGGGGTTGACAGCGGGACAGAGCACTGATTCTGCCTCAAGGGGTCATGCTCGGACCGACTTTGCCAAAGTGACCGGGATGGGTGTTGTGCTGGACAAGTTGACCCTGTGGTGGTGCCTGCTACCATCGTGACCCAGGGATCCCCGGTGCTTCCCATGCTGACCGAGGCCAGCCTCGGCCTCCCGCCGCCACCTGGCCTCTCAGTTTCCAGCCTGGACAGCAGGTGAGTGACTGACACAAAGGAGCTGTAAGAATTGACGAGTGGAAGGCTGAGCCCCGGTGGCGTAGTGATTGTGCGCGGAACTGGGCCCACTGGGTTGGAGGTTCAAATCCAGCATCAAGGCTGGGCCTCCTACTCCCACCACCAGAGGGCAATGATGCCAAAAAAAAAAAGAAAAGAAAAAAAAAGAATTGACGAGTGGAAAACTAGTCTGTTCTGTAAGTCTTTCCCCAATTCACGGTGAAAAAAAAAAAGTTTAAAGAAATGGACTGTGAAAGTCCTAAGTCCTTTGGTGTCCATAGAAGTTCACTCTCAGGCCTGATGGAATCTTCCAGAATGGTGTCTTCTGGCAATGGGACCTTACATTCCATGAGACCTACACAGGCTCCCAAAAGGCCTCCGCACTGGCCCCCAGCATGCTGTTGCCGTTGATGGGTAGAGGAAAAGGGGTGAAAGAGAGAGTTGATGGATAGGGAACCTTCACCTCAGAGGTGTCTCCCCCATGTCCCCGCTCCAGCTTCAGGCCTGAGCTGCCTTTTCTCAGAGGGTCTTCTCCCAGCTGCTCCCCTCCAGCTCCAATCAGGCCCCCACCGACCAGCTCTGTAACCAGCCAGCCCCCAAATTAAAAATACATATAAAAACTGGATGAGTTCATTTGCTCACGTGGACTGGAGTCCAATAACTGATTACATTTTTCCCCAAAGGAAACTTCAGTTAATTTGGCCAGTGACTCACGAAGCAGGCTGCCAGTCACAACACACACCAGGGCAGACACCATCCGTGCCCAGCCCGGCTGGTGGCCGCCTACCCGTCTCACTGCTGCTGGTCTGGGTCACCGATGCTTGGGGGTGGGGGGGCCAAGGCACAGCCAGAAGAGCTCCTTGCAGAACATGTGTGGCCCTTCTGAAAGGGCAAAGCACACATGCACACGTGCATGTACACAGAGAAGCATCTAGACCAGTGGTTCTCAACCTTCCTCATGCCGTGACCCTTCAATACAGTTCCTCCTGTTGCGAGGTACCCTCCAACCATAAAGTTATTTTCAAGGCCACTTCATCACTGTCATTTTGCTACTGTGATGAATCGGGTGACCCCTGTGAAAGGGTCATTCAACCCTCAAAGGGGTCACGATACACAGGTTGAGAACCGCTGATCTACAAGGACGCATACGCAAGGCACTGGCCGGCACACACGCACACGCACACGCACATGCATGCACACACGAACACACATGCACGCACACATGTGTGCGCACACACACACATGTGTGCGCACACACACAGGGTCACAACTTAATAAGACAAGTCCGTGGCACAAGACCCTCAGATAGCCATGCAGCAAGAGTCTCTGCATAGTGACACCGGGGGAGAAGTCCAACGAAAGTCACTTATTCCTCAGTCAAACTCACTGCCATCATGTTGCTTCTGACACACAGTGACCCTATGAGAACATGTAGAACTGCCTGTTGGGTTTCCAAGACTGTCACTCTTTACAAAAACAGAGAGCTGGTGGTTTCAAACTGCCGACCTGGTGGTTAGCAGCCCAGCACGTGGTCACCAGGCGACCGGGGGAGATTCACTGCCCAGGACCTCATTACGGGTTGAGGAGTAAGGATGTGGACTCAGGGTACCTTGGGGCCCGCCAGCATGTTTTCAGTCACCTCACATGCGTGGCAGAGTCGGACGCCAAATAAGGAAGACTGAAAAGGGAGCCGCGCATTTGGACTGTGGTGCGGGGAGGAGACTTGCCAGTACCGCGGACTTCTGAAGAAGACCAGCCAGGATGCTCCTGAGAAGCAAGGATGCTGAGACTTGTCTCATGTGTTTGGACATGTGATCAGGAGAGACCAGTACCCGGAAAAGGACTCTGCTCTCTGTAAAATAGAAGGGCAGCCAACGAGAAGGTGAAGGGCCCCAGTGGGTGTCTCAACGGGCCCAAGTGTAAGCCGATGTGTGAGCACACCCATTGTCCCTTAGGCGGTCACAAGTCAGAACCAACCGGATGTGACCCAGCAACATTGTTTCCATGTTTATTCCCCCGGGCATCGTTCCTGGGGGAGAGCGGGCCAAGGGTGACCCACGCCAACCCTCCTCTCTGGTGCCTCCTCCTTGACCGCTATGCCTGGGCGTAGCCGACCGGGAGACTAGAGGGGACAGGAAACGTCTTCAAGGACAGGAACCCAGGTCAAGATCAGGGCCAAGCCTGGCCATCCCCTCTGATGCCCTCTGGTCTCCAGGTCCCGACCCCATTCGTACCTTTCCATATCAGGGACATCGCCTAGCGTGCCACTGCTGCCCTGCTCCCGGCCTGGTGGGGGGCGGGCGGTCCCAGTCCCGGCCTGCTCCCCCCATGCAGGGAGCCCTGGGAGAGCCGGCCCAGCGAGGGGACGATCCCCCCGCGTGGCGCTAGGTGGCGACGCGCTAACGAGGATCAGAAGGAGCCGGCGGACCTGGAGCAGCACCCGGGGCGGCTGTCCACTGCCCTCTCCCTCCGCGCTGGCTGCCACCGATCCCGGGCTCCTGGCACCCACCGACGGCCCTGGCTCGCCCCTGCCTCTCCCGCCGGCCCTCCCGCGAACTGCGTTCCACCTCGGGGCCCCTTCTGGGGTCCCAAGGCCCTGGTCCACTGCCGCCAGCCGCGAGTGGCCGGTCATGCCTTTTGGTGCCCCTGTGAGAAGACGCTGCCCAGCTGGGAGGTGGAGAAACAGAACCTAAGGAGGAGGGGGGTGGGGGAGAAAAAGGCAGGCTTTGGGTTGGAGCCTCATGCTCTCTGCAGGGGGGAAGGGCAACCAGGATACACGGCGGGGAAGACGATGGACATCAAGGATTTCATCTCACTCGGGGCCACAGTCAGTGTTCCCAGAAGCAGAGTCAAGGGACCAAAGGACGCACGGCCTTTAGTCGACCCGCTGGCCGGGCCTTCTTTGTTGAAGAACAAGTGTGCCATTGTGAGGGCCGAGGTGCCCCTGCCCCAAGCCGTGGCCTTCGCCTCCTGTGCCTGTGAAAGCTGGACACTGAAGAAGGAGGAGCGCAGAAGGAGGGCGCGTCTGAGTTGTGGTGCAGGGGAAGCATCTCGAAAGCACCCCGGCCTGCCGAAAGGACGCCCAGCTCTGTCTTGCGAGGAGGCCAGCCAGGGTGCTCCTTAGAAGCCGAGAGGGCAAGACTTCCTCACACATGCTTTGGACCTGTCAACAGGAGAGACCCGTCCCTGGAGAAGAGAGGACATCACACGCGGGAGAGCAGAGGGACGGCCCAAAATAAAAGCAGCAAGAGGAAGGCCCATGCAGAGATGGACTGAGGCGGCGGCTGCAACGATGAACCCCGAGGACAGTTGGGAGACTGGCCCGGGACCAGGCTGGGTTTTGCTGGAGGTGGCATTGAGTCGGCGTGAAGGGGCGCTAACTCCACAGCACCGGACAATCCAGTCCATCAGGTCGGGGGGACGATGTGCAGACTCCGAGCACAGGCCTGCTGAGTGAGTAGCAGCAGCTACAATCTCCCCATTATGGTGCCTAAGAACTGCCCCCTCCCCACGGCCTCCCCGCACCCCTGTGTCAGGACTCCGGGCTTGGGCGGAGTCTAGCTTGTCAATCAAGTCACAGCTTGATGCCTCCCTGTAGGTGTGGCCTTCGCTCGAGGATCCTGGGAACTTCCTCTCTTCCTCCCTGGAGGCCGGTGGCATGCTCTCTGCTTCACATTCCAGTTGAGAAGTCACATGGGGCTACAGTGAAGGCAGCCAGAGTCCTAGAGCTGAAGGAGACCCACAGAGATCCACGCCATGGCTGAGACACTTCTACCACCACTGGATCCACAAGACATTCCACCCCACTCCCAACGCCCTGTGATCTTCCTGCATTGGCAACATGGCATTTGCTGCATGAGTCTAAAGAGGAATGTATGGACTACTCTCAGACATAGGGGCTAATATCGGACTTATAGACTTGATCTGTACAGGGCTGGGATGTTTCCTCAATGTACAATTGTTCTTTGATAGAAAGTTCTCTCTTGCCCCTACACGAATGTCCTTGGAGTTGTTTCCCTAGTCAGCCCGGACTCACACAATACAACAGTTCCATCATATGAAGAAGAGTTGTACGGTCATGACCACGATCAACTTCAGAGCATTTTCTTCTTTCTCGTATTCATTGCTGTTGGACTGGCTTGTGGAGAAAGAGAAACCAATGACAGTCCCCTGCGTACAAGAAAGAACTTTCTCTGAAGAGGGAGCGTCCCAGGTGGGTGCTCAGCAGAGTCCCCTTTAGACTTCAGGGCTGTAGAATGAGGACGCAGAAAGGAGAAGCGGGGAGCAGGCAGGTCACACGTCAGGAGTCCTGTCGGTGGCTATATGGCAGGAGGCCGACGGCTCTCAGGGTTGGGTGGCCCACATGTAGGAAAGTGAAGGGGCAGAAAGAGAAGAGAGGGGTCTCCTGTGTCTCTTATAAAAAGGTCACACCTCTCAGGAGGCATCATCAGGCTGGGTCCTGATTGACAAGTTGGACTACCCGCCCCCCCCCTCCGTTAAGTGCAAGTTGACTTAAAACCTTGGTACCACAGCCCTCCCATTACCCACCCATCCTTCCCAGAAATGTCCCGAGGTAATGATTAATGCAGTGACTGGCCCAATAGTTCCATTCATCCTGGCTTTCATATACAGAAACAAACAGACAAGCTGGCACAAACAAAACCAAGACACAACAAATAAATAAATAAAACCAATGACAATGACCAAACAGCAAAGTCTCCATTGAAAAGAAGGCATCCCATATGAAAAATTGGAGTAAATGTGAAAATGGGTCAAAAGGGAGATGAATGAGAAGAAATTACATTTTAACTTACCTGGACCTGCTCTCATCAGCTTTATAATCCTCCCTGTCTGATAGCAGGGTTATTCGCGTCTCTGGACTAGGGTCACAGGGGACCCGGAAAATGGACTTTGGGCTTCTACTCTCATCCGTAGCCTTCTGCAAACCGGGTGTTCAGAATTTAAACTCTGATAGAGTTCTCTCCTGCAGATATGGACTTTATTGTTTACAATACTTGGATCACACAGGCTGCTGGGCTTCCTTCCACGTGGATTTCGTTGAAGGTTGCCGTTTTGAGACAAACCTTTAAGACCCCAGGCTGTATTCTTTCTGATGCCATCTGCTTCTTTGACTACACTGTGCTGTAACACCCATAGTAGAAGGACTTTCAGAGTGGGTGATGAAACCAGGGCCCAGCTCAAGACACAGAGGAGGGAAAAGGAAGAAGGAGGCTAGAAAGGGATGAATTTAAAACCTGTGCACACTCGCAGGACAATGAGGAACGAGCTTGAGCTTGGGTGGGGGATTCCGTGTGGAGACGCCCTGCTCGGGCCTAAAGTCACGGAGGATAGATCCTGACACCAAGCATGGAGCTGTCACCACTGCACACAGTCAGGCCATCGCCTGACTGTCATCGCCAGCTCTGTCTTCTAGCCGCCAGAGCCACATCCCTGTGTGACCTGTACCCTGGACAGCCTTGGGGGGAGGGGATAGAAGAAGCTGGCAGGCACACACTCCTTTCCCTGTCCCCCCCCCAGCCCCAGATGCCCACTATGCCCACTGCCCCAGGGACTCAGCCTGTCAGTCATAAAAATGCGCAAACCTCTGCAGACATTCTGTCAAGTGTCCCCAAGATGGCATCAGGGAGCTAGGCCTGGGCTGGGGGTGCCCTGTGTCCCCCTGGAGCCCCCTGGAGCCGACTGAACTCCTCTTTGAGCTTTGTCAGCCTGGCTGGGTGGCCCCCAGCAGAGAAAACAGGTGGCCCTGGGCCACAGCGGGGAGCCACAGCGGGCAGCAAAGAGAGACGCCTTACTTGGTGGCTTTGGGGAGAGGGAGCTGTTCTCATTGACTTACCAGCAGGACTCAGGAAGCAAGCTCTCTCCCCTCCACCGATTGACCCTGCCCCCAAGCCTGAGCCTCAGGGCCCCACAGGAGCCCCAGTGCTGTGCACAGGGAGCCCACAGAGAACACGGCCTTTCCCCTTGTGGATCTCTCAGCCTGAATGCTAAACATGTGGGCACCACTGCCAGACTTTTCGGGGACCAACAATAAGCAGGAGGTGGGCTTCGGGGGCTCCTCGCAGGGCAAAAGCAGCCACAGTCATGGTCATTCAAGAATGGCCCCCGCTGTACCACCACCGGCCTGGCACAGCCCCTCACAGTACCCCCCTTGGCACTGGCCTCACTGGGACATGGGCTCAGCGGAAGCCGGTCTCGACCACTTACATAGAAGATCTGATTTTGAATTTTTGTTTTTAAAGGCGGTGCTAAGGTAGACGAAGCCAGATCGCAACGGAGACATTTAACCTACTTAGAACTGCTAGGCGATTGCTTTCTGAGTCTTTTCCTACGTCCCCTTGGGCACACCGAAAGTGGATTCCTTCATGACAGACGGTTCTTTGTCCGAGCCGATGCCCTCCTTCCCCCAGCCTCTGTCTGCCCACGCTGCGCGTGCATGAGACTCCCTTTTAAGAATAGCCACCTGGCGGCCGGGACTCCCCAGATGCAGCCCCTCAGCACCTTGTAGGTGAGAAAAGGACCTCACTTCCACAGGTCAGTGCTTACTTAGTCAACCCATAAAATCCTCCCTGTCATCGAGTCTATTCTGACCCACGGCGATCCGAACAGGGCGGGCAGCACGGCCCCTGTGGGTTTGAAGACTGTCACTGGTTGCCAGAGTAGAAAGTCTTTTCTACTCCCCCCGGAGCTGGCCGGTGGTTTCAAACTGCTGACTTCTTGGTCAGCAGCTGAATGGATACGACAGGTGAGAGCAGCAGGGAGGTCCACACACCTTAGGATTCTCAGCCGCTGGAGTGCCAAAGGGCAGCAATTCCCGATGGACAGTGTCTCCGAGGGTTGGGAAAGGAGGAAGGCTGGGCACCAGGGAGGAAGAGCGGGGAGGGCAGTGGTCCTCTGTGAGACGGTCATCAAGGACAGGAGACCAGGGTCTATGTTTTGTGGAATGCAAGGCTGGTTCGCCCTGCGAGTCTGCATCCATGCACAATAAATGGTTAAAAGAAAAGGAAGAGCCCCCCAGGCTCCCTCGCATCCATTTGGCAATCTTTAGGGACGCATTGTCCCAGCCAGGGCCCGCTGAGTATTCAGACACTGGTCAGCCTCTATGTCCACGGGGCGGGCAGCATCGGCCCCACAAAACACAAGCATCCGGGCTCGCCTTCTGCTCTCCCCGACCTGGCTTGACTTCGCATTGCTGTAGCTCGAAGGTTGCCAGGAATGGGTGCTGAGTGCTGCTCAGACGCCAAGCACCTGAATGGCAGGGAGGCCTGGGGAAAACCAGGAACGGCCTGCTTGGACTCGATCTGTGGCTTTTAATCATTTTTTTCAGCAGCAGCAGCATCCCTTTTCACAAGTGAAATCCCAGGCAGAGCCCCAAGAAAGCACCTGACTGAGGACAGAGCAGCTCTGGCTGAAGTGTGTTCGGCTCATCCAGACCCTGAGCCCCCGGGGAGATTTTCCTTGGACCTTCCAGCTCCAATGTCTTTGGTGTCTCTTGAGGACTTGATCCTCCCTTCCTCTCGGAACCCCAGTTCAATGGCCACTCCTGTCTGGGTGTATAAAAAGACATAAGAAGGAAAAGCCGGAGGTGGTCATGTTGCCTGCTGCTTCCATGAGCACGGATTGTGGATCCAAATATAACCCCACCCTTGACCCCTTCGACCTTCCCTCCACTGACCATGATATTGCTTCTTGTAAGGAAGGGCCTGTTGCAAGGATTTCGATTTTCTCCGCATCCACTTGTAAGTCATACTGCAGGCTGCAGGCCATAAGCTTCCTCAGGAAGAGCCCCAAGGCCTCTTATTTGCAAGGTGGCATCATCTGCATCTCGCAGGTGGTCCATGAGCCCTCCTCCAGACTTCACGCCTCACTTCTCTTCGGCTAGTCCAGTTTCTCAGACTGTTCATTCAGGATAAGAGCCGAGTAAGTATGACGGAAGGATTCAACCCTTTTGCGCACATTTAAGGTCTTAAGTCACTCAGTAACCCCTCCCTCTGTTCAAATGACTGCTTTGTAGTCTATGTACACAGGTGTCAAATATGCGGCGAAGTGTTTAGGACATCCCCCTCTTCACAATGCTCTCCATAGCTTGTGATGAGTCACACAGTTCAATGCCTTCGTATAGTCAATAATCTCTGCCCCCACCCCCTTGGGATTCTTTTCTTTCAGGCAGGATCCATCCGACATCATCAATGATTTCAAATCCTCATCCCATGCCCTCTTCTGAATCCAGCTTGACTTTCCAGAAGTCCCCGTGGGAGTTCTGCCACAACCATTTTCAAATCATTTTCATCAGAATGTTACTTGTGTGCAATATTAATGCCGCTGTTCAATCATTTCCCCAGTCCTTTAGATTGGGCACGAATATGGGTCTCTTCCAGTTGGTCAGCTGGGTAGCCATCTCCCAAATTTCCTCAAGCTTCCAGTGTTGCATTGATCTGTGGAAACATTTCACTTGGTGTACCTGGAGCCTTGCCTGCAGTGTAGCTGGGGCTTCAGGTTCAGTGCCATCAATTCTTGATCGTGTGCTAGTTCTTGAAATGGCTGAAGACCCACCAGCCTTGGGTGCAGAGACTCTGTGTATTCCTCTCATCTTCTCTTGATACTTTCTGCTTGCCCACAGGATCCTTCAATAGTTCAGCTGGAGGCTTGACATCTTTCTTCAGTCGTTTTAGCTTGAGAAATGTTGAGGGTGTTCTTCCTTCTTGGCTTTCTAACTCCAAGTCTTTGCCTATTTTACTGCCATACTTTACTTGGTTTTCTAGAACTGTCCTTTGGAACTTTCCGTCCAACTCTTCTACTGCATCATTTAAGCCGTTAACTTCAGCTGCTCTACATGCAGAAGCAAGTTTCTGAGTCTCTTCTGACATCTATTTGCTCTCCGATAGCTTTTCCATTCTTTTTTTTTTTTTAATCTTTTCCATTCTTCTGATGACCTTTTGCTTTCTTCATGTGTGATGTTCGTGATGTCATCTCACAACTTGTCGACTCTTTGGTCTTTTGTGCTCAATGTGTCAATTCTGCTCTTTGAGACATTCTCTAGGTTCAGGTGGGAGACACTCGTGATTGTATTTGGCTCTCCTGAACTTGTTTTAACTGTCTTCAGTTTCAACCTAGATTTCCAGGTGACTTGTTCACACTCGGCTCCTGACCACGTTTGGGGAGCTCATATGAAGCTTCTCCATCATCTCTTCCCACAGATGTAGTCGGTTTGATGCCTGTGTTCCTTCTGGCAAGGTCGATGTGTATAGTTGCTGTTGAAACAACATAAATGCACAAGGACGAACTGGCTAGTCTTAGAAAACTTCCAAGAAAACTTAGAAAACTGCCAAGCGATTCCCAATGTCATTTCCAGTCACCAAGGTCATGCTTTCCAACTAGTGACCCTTCCTTTTTGTTTCCAAATTTTGCATCCCAATCACCAATAATTATCATTGCATCTTGATTCATGTTTGATCAATCTCAGCCTGAAGAAGTCGGTAGGGTTCTTCTCCAATTTCCCCATTATTGACTCTAAAAGTGGCCGCATACATTTGAATACTAGTATCATTCACTGATCTTCCTGGTAGGCATTTGGATCTTATCCTATCAGATAGCATTCCACTTCATGATGCATGCTAGTCCGGGTTGACTACAGAAACAAATCCAGGGACACTCAGATGTGTGTAGGAGAGAACTTTAAATCAAGGAGCAATGGTACATTAAGAAAACATCCCAGACTAGTCCAGATCAAGTCCCTAAGTCTGATATTACCCCATATGTCACTACTAGCCCATAAATTCCTCTTTAGATTCGCCCAGCCATGCAACGATGCTGAACGCACAAAAACCACAGGCAAGCGGGTAGAAAGTCTTGTGGATCCAGTAGTGGTGGAAGCATGCCAGCACCGGTATAGGTCTCCACAGGGCTCCTCCAGCTCCAGGGCTCTGGGTCCCTCCACGGAGCTCCACGTGGCTTGTCAACCAGAGTGTCAAGCAGAGAGCACATCTGGCCTCCAGTAAGCGATTTAACAACTTCCCTCCTCATTCTGAGGTCGTCAAGCTGCGACCTGATTGACAGGCTAGACACCGCCCCTTCGTGGGTTGACAGGACATTATTTACGTAACCGCCACAGGATGGGTCTTGAAATGTTCTTCTTGATGATGACCGGGATGCCAGTCTTCTGGAAGTCGTTACTCCCCCTAGGTGTCAGGTGACCTCGGCTGGAGGAAGAGAGGAGCAGCGAGATGTTGGCTTGTGCCTCATGGATTATGCAAAGGCCTTTGCCTGTACGGATCATAACGCACCTATGAATCAACATAAGAAGGGGAATTCCAGGACACTTACAAGTGGTGGCAGGTAGTGATTGCCACCCCAAAAGTGGCTTGGGGTGCTCCACCCTCACCTGTCTCCCTGGGCATCATCTGTGGGTGCTCTGGGCGTCCTCAGATGAATTCGGTTGACCACCTGATGAGAGCTGTCTCCTGTCTTGGACTCTGAATCTCAAGGATGAGATGTTTCTGGTTAGACCGGTAAGCAGTTGGCAATCAGGCCGTCCCGACTCCTGACACCCTGTGCATGTTAGAGTGGACCTGGGTTCCCCAAGTTTTCACCGACATTCCCACCTGATGGTTTGGAAATAGACCCACGGGCCTTTCTCATGTGTCAGGGGCTTCTGAGTGGAGTTGAAACCCCAGCCTTTTGGTCAGCTGCCAAGCGTGCGAACTGTCTGCACACCCCCTGGGCGGGGAGATCTTTTCTGCCAAAAGTCTCTCCAAGCCACAGATGCTAGGGCCTGGAGAAAACTCACCCAATGACTGCCAATGCTGCTGGGACACAGGACTGGGTCGAAGAGTCCTTCGCTCATCCATTCCACTCACCTATATGCCAGGCCCCACACCTGGGATGCCAGGGGACCCAGGACAGACAGAACCACTGCCCCCAGGGAGCTTGCAGTGGATGCTGACACTGATATGGGCGGTTCCACCCTGCAGGCAAGTGGAGAATCTTTGGAACCCATTGGAGGAGGCCAGGGAAGGCTTTCTAGAGGGAGCGCCTCGGAGCTGCAGCCTGGAGAGTCAGTCGGACGAGCGCGCAGGTAAAACGAGTTCTAGCAAAAGGAACAGCAGGTGCAAAGACCCAGAGGCAGGGCAAGGGGAGGGTTCCATGAAGACCAGGTTAGAGAGAGGCCTGCAGGCAGGATAGACAGGTGTCCAGGAGAGCAGTGGCCAGCCTTCCTTGAGAACCCTTATTGACCTGGAAACTCACAGGGAGAGCCACTGTGGAAAAGTGGTAACTACCTCGGTCAGATGTGCCCCTAGAAAGGTCCAGAAAATGCAAGTGGGATGTGGATGAAGACCTCGCTGCTCCCCTTTGTGCTCCCAGTGTCCCAGCATGCTCATGAGGGAGGTCTTGGGCCTGGATTGCTCTTAACCCAGCCCTGCCCTGGATCTGGGGCACAGATCTGTGAGTGGGCCTTCCGGACACAGCTGAGCAACAGCCCTTGTGGCTGTAAACCAGGCAGGCCCTCGGCTGCTCCAGGATTCTACCAGCCTGCACTTGGCACGGGGCTCTTATTGGGGTTGTCACCGCTATCTGCCAAAGTGTCCCCACTCTGGGAGATGCAGCAGGCCTCTCTCCCAGGGCTCAGGGCCAGAAGGCACTGTCCATTTCACCAGCAACTCCTTGGATTTCTCTCTAGGAGGTCACTTGCCAGACCAGCAAGTAGCCCCGGGGACACAGAAAGCACAAAATGACATCCTCTACGGATGATTGCTTATTGATGAGAGCTTGATTATCACGCGCTGCCCCGTACCAATCACGACAGTGAGTGCTTCCCTTCATCCTTGCAGCAGCCCGGGGTGCCCATCATCCCCAGCGCAGAGAGGAGCGATCACAGGGTACAGAAGCCTTTGGCCTGAGACCACGAAACCCCGAGGTGCGACCTTTGAGTGCCGGCAGCTCCAAGTCGGTCATCCTGGACCTCTGTAACCTTCTCATCGACAGTCGTTTCTTTCTTGGGTCACCCTACAGTCTGTGGACTTCCTCTCATGTGCTTTGGATATCTTTTCAAGAGACAGCAGTCCCTGGAGAAGGTCCTCCGGCGTGGTGACATGGAGAGGCAGCAGGAAAGCGGC
>PVJH01044225.1:0-13127 GCA_004026705.1 Nesogale talazaci | reverse complement strand
GATCTTCCCTTGGAAGTTCCCCAGAAAGTCTTGCTCACTGAAGCCCAAGACCAGCTCCTTGGACCAGAGAGGGGGACTGGGGTGTGGGGAGATGGGGGGAAGGAGAAGAGCCAGAAGCTCAGTGAAAGACTGGAAGGGCCACCTTAGGAGCTGGTCAGGGAAGACAGGGACAAGTGGTAGGGGCCAACCTATATCTTCGCCAAGGCTGCCTGCCTAGTGCACCCTGGGAATCCATGGCTCACCTAGCAAGTCCTAAGGCTGGCCACACTGGTCCCCGGCCAGGTGTGCATCACCTCACCAGTTGGGTGGGTCCTTGTGGCCGAGTGCTGGTGCTGCTTGCAAGGGAGCATTGTTAGATCAGGGATCTGGAGTCAGGAGACTATGGGTTCAAACCCCAGCTGTCTCACTTCCTGGTTGGATGGCCTTGGGCAGGTTGTTTCAGCTGGACTATAAATGGGGATAATGAAGGGTGAGAGCCCTCTCTCTCAGGAATGCCACGCAGGTGTGGGCAGAGCATGTCACACAGGTCGGGCACACAGGGCCTGGCTCTCCCTGATGGCGCACAGAGGCCTTGACCTTCCTTCCTCCTAAGGTTTGGGAATGGACTTGGCCTCTGGAAATTGTTCACCATTCACAAAGGGCAAGGGTGCTTTGTGGGTCTGCTGAGCTGAGCTGATGCTCCCTGCCCTCCACTTTGGGGTCTCCCTTCCTATAATCTGCAATCTCTCCCCTGAGAGATACCCATAACGCCCCCAGCTTGTACCCAGCAGAGCTGCGGCATCTCCAGAGGGCCAGAGAGGCTCAAGGCGGGAGGGGAGGCTGGGGATCCCACTGCTAAGCCTCAGTTTCTTCATTTGCCAGGTGAGAGCGTGGTGGGGCTTAAGTACTTAACGGTGTGAGCCGGGGGAGCTGTTCCTTCGCTGTTCGTGACCCAGAGAGCCCCACGGGACACGGAGCGCTTCCCCGCAAGGCTGCCGAGTCCCGAACGCTTTTTAAAAAAGTTTTATTGACAGTTTTAATCCACATAGCACTCAATTCCATAGTTCCAGCATATCAAGAAGACTTGTGCGATCGTGACCACAATCCATTCTAGAATACTTTCTCTCCCTCCCCACCCATGGTTAAATCACTTTTAAAATGAGTTGTGTAACTCCCATCAGCTCTAGTGTTCCCTGTCCCTTCCGCAAGCACTGTCTTCTCTACCCACTCACCCTCCGTTATCTCCCACCTCTGCCTCTCCCTCCCCTACAAAGCCTTGCATCAGTTCTTTCTTTAGGATTAGTTAGGATTTAATAATCTAGCATTCCATATTTCAATCACGTCAAGTAGGATTGCATTGTCACGACCACAATCCGTTTTCAATCATTCCCTTTTCTACATGGACTCCGTGACTTCATCTCTGTTTTACTCCCCACCCCCACTGTACCCCTCTTTCCCCGAGTCCCTTATTCTACTTGCTGTCCCTACAGGTTCATCGATCCTGGGTTGCATGTACCCCAAAATGGAGAAGCATATAATACATCTTCAAGAGGGTGACCTCCATGGACGAAATGCTTCTGAGATACACACTACTGTGCATGGACCAAAAAACCAAACCAAACAACACACACCCAAAAGACAGAAAATCTTGGAAACCAGCTCAGGTTCAGTCTGCCTCATGGGGGGAACTACCGACATCGATTTCACTGTTCAGGTCAGCTTCCTGCCTTTGATCTTAACTCCTCTCTGTCCAGTGATCACTTTCCTCCCACCTCTCCTTGTTTGCTGGCAGGAGGTCTCCGGAGGCTTACTTCCTAGGCAGTTCCACAAATGATGCTTGGACTCCCACTGTCACCCATCGCCTTCTGCACGCCAGATTCTCAGAGGTCTGAGTCTGTAACTCTTTATGGGAACAGATGGCCTCATTTTGCGGTCAAGCTCATGTCTGACTTATGGGGACTACGGTTGACAGAGAATACACTGTGCTCCAGGCTGCCATCTTTACAGGAACAGATTATCACCAGGCCCTTCTCCTGGGGAGGCACAGGGCGGGGGCGCAGTCAAACATTTAATCTGCTCTCACTCGCTGCCAGCGAGTCCATCTGGGTTCAGAGTGGCCCTCCGGCACAGGGTAGATGTGCCCCTGTGGGTTTCTTGATGGGAGTCGTGTGTGGCAGTCACTCATCTGGTGTCAGTTTCAGGATGGGGAGGGTAGGGGTGGAGTCTAGCCTGTCAAACTGGAGCTAGCCAATGAGAGCTCTGTGTGGGCATGACTTTCTCCAGATAATTCTGGGAAATCCAGCTGTATTTCCCCCTTGGAGGTGAGAGACTCACTACTCAGTCCCTTGGAGAAGCTTTACTGACAAGACACAAGACTGACTCCCTGGGAGACATCTCAGAGGAGAAGTCCCATGGGTTTACTCTGATGGAACCAGACCTCTGAAGCCAGAGAAGCCACACAGAGACTCCTGCCAGTGCTGAGATGCTTGGGAAGCCATATCAAGACCCCTGCCAGCAGTCCGGGGTGCTTTCAGCACGCATCGGCAGCATGGTCTCCCATATGCATCAGTTTTTCCTCGTCTTCCTGACTCACTGCCCAACTGTCACATGCACCAGGAGGAGGTGACTGAAGTACCATGGCCTGCTTGGGTCAGGGGCCCCAAGTCCTCCAACTCACAAAGCAGTTACTCAGCCGAATTCAGGCCTGGAAACCCTGTGGGTGCAACAGACAGAACAGGCCTCCCCCACAGAATTTTCCAGGCTACCACCTACTGGGAGCAGACAGCCAGAGATCTCCCAAAGTGCCTCTAGGTGGGTTCAAACCAATAACCCGTTAACTAGAATTTGAGTGCTTGTGCCACCTAAAGACAGGACCTGTAACAAACAAAAGGATGCTCACACCGATATCCAGGGCCTCGGGAAGCTCCACAGCTCCACGATCAGAGACAGCGCAGGGCTGCTCCCAGGGCCCTGTCCCAGTCTGCCTCTGACAGCCAGGACACAGGCTTGATCAAACCCAGCTCTCTTAGGCTCTATCGTCTAGGTTCTAACAGCTGGCCCCTGCCAGGCGGCCAATTGTATGCAAAACACTGAACAGAGCAGGAGCAGAGAGGGGGTCCCTGATGGGGCCTCCAGGATCCATTCGGCTGCTTCCCAGGACTACCAGTTCTTTTCCACCAGAGCCTCCCTTTGTCATATGACTGTCCTTTGCCCCCTCCCACTACCCATCCCCTCTTCAGCCCCTGCTTCTCCTTCAAATCCCCCATGACAGTGTGTGGGCGTGCTTTTCTGCCGGCGACCTGGGGTCAACATCCCAGTGGCCTCACCCCACTGCACACGCTCCCAGCTCTCCCATGGGCAGCCTGCGGGCTGCAGCTGGGCCTCAAAATGCTTGGCCTGCGAGGCTATTTAATAATTTGACGAGAGGCAAAGTAGCTGCTAACAAGGAATGTGGGTGATCTCATAGACACAGAACTTGACAAGCTGGTAGTCCTGGCTCAAGCAGCTGGTGCTGAGTCATAACTGGGTAGGGGATGGCCCTCCACTTTGCCACAACCCCCACCCATCCCTAATGCCTCACACCTGGCCAGTCTCACCCCTTAACCTCCCTTGTTGGCTCCGATGGAATGCCTGTACTTGCCACCTCTACAAACCAAGCTTGCTGTTTCTGCTTTCTGTGCAGCTATCTCTCTCCCTTCACTAGGCTGGTTGACTGGAGCACAGCTGATTACTATTCAGCTAAGGTGTTCCTGGATTTCGTGGCACAGAGGGTTAATCATGGGTCCCTTAACCTCAAGGCTGGTGTTTCAAATCCACCAGCCACTCTGTGGGGAAAGATGGGGCTATCTTCTCCTTCAGAGATTCTGCCTTGGAAACCCACAGGGTCGGTTCTACTCTGTCCTTTGGGTTGGGGTCATTTTGGTTTACAGCTTTCCCAGGCTCGGAGTCTGGCTTTGGAAACAGCCAGCATGTCCATCAGCCTTGGGAGGAGCCCACAGCGCCTTCAGAAGGCAATCTCCACTCTTCAGGGAGAGTGTGGATCCCTCCCCGCTCCCCACCCTCCAATCTTTCTTCTGCTTCAGGGCTTCCCAGCCACCTGCTTTGCTCAGGACCCAGGGCCAGCCACCAATGACATCGCAGTGGATGAAAGCGTGGTCGCTCCTGAGAGAGAGCCCAGAGGCATGGCCGAGGAGAAAGACCACTCTGAACTCCCGCCTCCAGGCTGGGGGGCTGCTTCCCATTGCTTTGTACAGTCCATTCTACCTGCCTCTGCCCCCTTCCCTCCCCCAGGCTGGCCATTAAGGTCTCACCTTTGACCCCCCTACCCACTCCAGCCCCCTTCTCTATGCAGCCTCGGCTGGATGGCCAGCGGGAAGTATTCTGCTCGCCTCAGAGCTCTAATCGTGCAGGCCGGTCGCGGGGTAAGAGCCATTTGCAACTGGCTGTGCAAAGAGGTCTTCAGGGTGTCATTTTTCATCCTGCTTTATAGCTTGCTAAACCTTAAGCAGGCAGAGCTTGCCCTCTAGTTTGGGGTCTTTTGAACATTCTCTGGGACTCTGCTGACACGGGGTGGGGGTCTCTGCACAGGCTAGAGTCTCAACCAACCTCCGCCGGCTTCACTCATTCATTTGTTCCATCCGTCAGCTGCACCGAGCACCACCGAGTGCCGGGTGCTATGGGTATGGGACTAAGCAAGACAAAAGCCTGTCCATATGAAACTTCTCTTCCCCTGAGAAAGACAAAAACTCGGGAAGAACTTGGTTACCGAGAGAAGCTCGGAGAAAGAAGATGTAAGAATGAGCCTCCAGACTGAGCCCCGGTGGCGTAGTGATTGTGCGCGGGACTGCGGCCCACTGGGACGGAGGTTCAAGTCCAGCAGTGGGGCTGGGCCTCCTATTCCCACCACCGGAGAGCTGTGATGCCCCCCCCCCCCAAAAAAAAAAAGAAATAAAGAATGAGCCTCCTTCTAGGAGCCCTGGTGGCCTAGTGGTTCTGCATTAGGCCATTAGCCACCAGGTCGGCAGTTAGAAACCACCGGTCACTCTGCGGGAGAGTGTAGAGTTACAGTTTCAGAAACCTCCAGGGCCAGTTCTGCTCTGAGGCAGTGAGTTTGGTTTGGGATTTTGAAAGGCCATCCTGGGTATACCCCCAGAGCGAAGGCCAGACGGCAGCCAGCTGTTCACTGGTGTCCACTCGGCACTAGGCACAACAGCCACAGGAGGACGTGCGTGAACTGCCCACCCACCGATGAGTGTGCTGCATATGCACAATGGAGCGTTATCTGGCCATAAAGAGAACCGCGGTCCCCAGGCACACCTCACCGCCGGGGAACCTGGCGACAGTTTGCTGAGCAAACAAGTCCCTTGCAAATGGTTAACCAAGGCCCCATGACCTACTGACATGAGCGACGGAAATATATAGAACCAAAGGTCTGTCATGGCTGCCACTAGGAGCAGAGGGGGTGGGCCGTGGAGAGTTTTTGCTCCCGGTGCTGGAATCATTTGGAAAAAGAGCACAAAGATGCTCTCCTGGCTGGAAGCACATCAGCAAAGCTACTGAATTACATACGTAGATGTCGTTGTCGAATCGACCACAGTGCCCAGGCCCTTGGATGGGTTCCGTCCAGTTAGACAGCCGGCTAAGGATTTCTGGTTCTGGGAGAATCTTGTTAAAATGCAGACTCTGATTCAGCACCAGAGGGCTTCAGCACCATTGGGGGAGAAATGGGATTAAAGTTTTTCCATGGCTTACATTTTTTTTATATCTATATTGTGAGTTGGATGGCGGTTTACACTTCAGATCATCCATTTTCCTTTCAACAACTTGAAGTACGTAGCCACCACCCCCACTCCTTGCCCTGCCCCCGCCCTGGAATGCTCTTCTCCCTTGTGTAGAATGCCGTCTTTGCATCTACCCAGGTGAACCTAAGTTTCGCCTGCCTACCTGCCTGACCCAGAACCATCAAAGGATGTTCTTTGGGGGATGAATTCTCCTCACTGGGGTGTCCTGCAATATTTGTCCTTTGGGACAAAGGATTGCTGGTGAACTATAAAACTGTGCAACCTTTGTGGAAGAGGTCTGGCACTTCCTGGGAACAGAAATAGCCTATGGGGGCTGAGCCCCAGTGGCGTAAGTGGTTGAGTGCGGGACTGCAGCCCGTGGGCTCGGCAGTTCAAATCCAGCGGTGGCTCTCAGGAGCGGCACTGGGTAACGCCCATGACCACCAGGGGGCAGTGATGCTCCCCCACCAAAAAAAAAAGAAGGAATAGCCTATGGTCCCGCAATCCCTTGGGTGGAAACACACCCCAAAGACGTAGGAACCTGCGTCCAGCGCTGCTCCCAACAGCAAGAAGATGGACACCACTGTCTCCCGGCAGAAGAATGGCGAAAGACACCAAGGTAACTGTGCCACACAGGACGTGCTTGTGTGGCCGAAGAGCCATGAAGAAACTGGGGGCACCTCAGGACATGGACTTGAAGATGATCCTGCTGAGTGAAATCAGTCTGTGACCTTTTTGAAGCCCCCGTATCTACAGTGAAAATGGAACTTCTCAGCAGCGGGGTGGAACCAGAACGAACCGGCTTGAAGCCTTGAATGTTCTTTTGTGTACACTTTCAACACACAAAGAACACAGTCAGAGAGCTCTCATTCCGGCAGAGACCCCCAGCACGTGGGGAGAAGGAGCTGAGGGGCATGTGAAGGCATGAGTCAGTGCGCAGCGACCCGTCCCCCCCCAAAGGAGTAACCATGGAGCATGCATGCACCAGTCCAGGAGTGCCCGTGGGGAGCCAGTTTGGAGAATGCTGCCCTTGCCTGGGGTCAAGGTTGACATGCGGAGATGAACTGGTGATGGATTTGATGGGGGGAGGGGGAAGGAAGGCCTGAGTAATGGAGACCGGGGGGGGGGGGGGGGGGGGGGGCGGAAATCTCAACATATAATGACTGAGCACCTTCAGGTCTCCAGGTTGAACATCCTCCTGCAGAAACCGATGTAGTAAAATGACGACACTAAGCAATTGAAGGCTGTCGAAGTTTGCCGAAGGTGCGGAACCCTACCTTTCCTTGGAGACCCCAAAGCGCCTCTGTCCTTGAGCCTTAGCTTACTTCTGAGTGCTCTTCCCAACGGGCTCCCTCTAGGATTTATGATCACTAAAAGCATCCTTCCCTTCCCCACCTCCTCCCAGCTAAGAGACCAAACTCGGCTTGCTTTGGGAATAGCAGCTTCTTCAAAAGCCACGCTTCAAAGCCATTGCTCCACTTAACACCTAGCTGGCCAAAGCAAGCAGACGTGGGTCATCCTATACGCAAGGGGGGCTTCCTGTGCCTCCTGACCCACCTGCAGTGAGCAATTCCACACGGACCTCCTGTGCTTACCGTGCCTACTGGGTATCCCTTCCCTGTCAGCGATTGTACATCGAGAAGAAAGAGGTCCTGATTCTGTAGGACACTGCTGTGGGGCCAGGAGGGAGATGGGTGCCAGCCAGACCTAGACGTGGAATCTTTGATGTAGTGAGAAGAAAGAAAAAGAAAACCCAAGACATTCTTTACCTCAATTTAGCAAGAAAGCCAGTGCTTCCCTTACTAACTGAGGAGACCAACAATGCTTTGATCCACTGAAGAGCAGGTATTATGTAAAATTCCAATTGGATTTCTTGAAACAGTATCACGCCAGCGTGATTTTTACCGAGAGTACAACAGACAAAAGCAGGTTTGGAAATAAAACTTGGCACAAACATCAAAGTTTCTAGGTATAAGAAAAAAATGTTTTCAGGTAAAAGCAGCATTGGAAACTGGAGTGATTTTATTGGAAGTTTTTATAGGCTTAAGATGTCATTTGTGGCATTAGCCAAAACAGTCTAAATAATGAAATGAGATATTTACAGGAACTAGTGCCTGGCATATGAACTGAGACCAGGAAAAGGAAATCTCATTTTCAAAATAGAGGACAGGAATCTGTGTGTGAGTATGATCAGAATGTGGTGGGCTCCTAAGATGAAAGAGAAGACCATGGACAGCATTACCCCAAGGTTAACGATGAAGCCCATAATCAGGTGCTGTGAGCAGATTCAGACTCAGGAAGCTCGTGTGGGTGCTGGAGCAAGAGGTGTGCTCCTTGGGGAATTCAAAGGTGGACTTTTCAGAAGTAGACTGCCCGACCTTTCTTCCACGGTGACTCTGGGTGGACATGAACTTCCACCTTTTTGGTTAGCAGCTGAGCACCTTCACAGCTTGTACCAGTCAGAGAGCCTCTCAGGAGAAGCAATCAACAGAGTCGTGTGAACGCCTGCCCACCCATCACAAAGGATGTTGAGAGGAGGGCCCACGGAACCCTGTTTGCCTGAGACATACCCTCTAGGGAGACTCACTACAGTAAGTACAGCAATATTTTAGACATCAGAAACCTAGAGTGCACTATGCTATTCAGCCCCTACCACCTTTCCACAAAGCTGATGGCACCAGCCCCATCACGGCCAAGGAACAGCACTGCACCAGAAAGGCTGTGTGACTTGCCCCAAGATCACAAAGCGATAGGACACAGAACCAGCATGTGAGCACACATCTGCTTGGCCCCCGAACCCATTTTCTTTTCCATGTGGCAAGGGCTGCAAATGGCAAAATAATCAAGCAGATTCCTGGTCCCCCTGCTGCAGTCTGACTCAGGAGGCCAGAGGCAAGGGCCTGGTCATCTGTCCTGCAGCCAGCCCAGAACTTGTTGGAGGAGATGGGCAATGTCCACTCCATCAGAAGGTCCTTCCAGGGAGGAGGAGACCCACAGCAGAGCCCAGAGACTGCCTGGGCTTCAGGAGGCTGAGCGAGTTGCCAGGTCGTTGATGCAGTGTCAACTTTGTTAGGGGAGGCCAACTTTCCCAGAACCCCCTTCCCTGACTGGTTGGTTCTGAACAAGAACAAGCCAAGAGAGGTGTGGTAACTACATCACTCCATGTCAGCTTGGGGATATGTACAAGGGTAAGGTGGTATCCCACCTGTCAATCAGGCCATAGCCTCAAGGTGCCTCTGTGGGTGTGGCTGTCTCATTTGGAGGGCCTTGGGACCCCTCCCCTTCTCTGATTTCCTCTTCCTGCTTGCTGGCTACCCTGAGAGCTGCCGGGCCCTTGCCTGGTTCCCACCCACCTTGGATCATGTGACTTTGCACTCAGCTGCCTGATCTTGCTGCATTACGCATTGTTACGTGAGGCTTGTGAGTCTTTAGAGGGACTTCTGGAATAGTACAGGATATGGCTGAGATGCCTTCTTGATAACTAGTTACTTCTTGATACAAAGTTTTTTCTTCCTGGTATATGTCAGGGGACTTTCTTTCTCTAGTCAGCCGGCCTAACACAAAGGAGTGGGCGTGACGTTCCGCAGGTGCGAGTGGGACGTGATCTGTACCTTCTGCAGGCTGGCACAGCTGGGTGCAGTGACAGGGAGACACCTCCCTGACTGTTGGTGACCTGCCTTGCTGTTTGCTGACTGTGACCAGACAGCCTGAATTGCTCTCCAGAGGACCACCCAGCGGCCTTGAAGACTCAAAGGACTTGCCAGTGTATTAGCTGTCTCACACCAGTGAGTTGCACCGAGCCATTCGTACTGCTTTATAGATGAATTAACTATTTATTACTTTATCTATATAAATATATATAAAATCCTTAGGGTCCTGGTTTTGTTTCTCTAGAGAACCCTATCTAACCTAGAAGTGTTCTTCCTGTTCATCGTGGTGGTGATCCGACTGCACCGTTTGCCACAAAGGGTAAATCAGCGTACGCGACTTGTTTTGTTTGGTTTGGGGGAGGTGTGTGTGTCCATCTAAACTTTTTAAGTCAAGAACAGGCGACCTGGGTACTCCAAAGTTAGAATGGACAATGAGCCACGAGGCACACACGCCTGTGGTCCTCAAGCCCACACAGACTCGCAGGAGAGCACAGAGCTGCCTCAGACAGTCTCCGAGGTAAGGGCCATCATCGTGACTGCCGGGGGGTTCAACTGGCTTACCTCTCCGCTCGCAGCCGGGCCTGTAACCCTCGAGCCGCGAGGCTTCCTCTACCCGGAATCAGAGCCGAGGTCCATGACGTCCCCTAGGGTTCACAAAGACCTTACCTCGAGTAACCCTAGGAGAGTCAACAGACGCCTTTCCCTCGCTATAAGATCAAGGCTCGTTTAATAAATAAAAATCAGTAGATTTAAATCATGCGGAGGCTAAAGAATTGTCAATTTTAGGATTAAGCGTATAGGGACGGAGTTTAGTCTGTCAATCACAGTCAATGAGGCCTCTGGGTGAGCATGGCCTTCTCATGAGAATTCTGGGAAATCTGGTACTTCTTCCTTGGAGGTGCAAGTCTCTCTCTCTCTCTCTCTCTCTCTCTCTCTCTCTCTCTCTCTCTCTTGACTTCCTGGGAGACATTGCAGCTATCAAGACATATGAAACTACCCTCCTGCCCTGAGCCGGGCAAACCACATAGATGCAACCAGACCTCTGGAGAAGCCGGAGAAGCCTCAGAGCCCTGCCAGAGATGACCTGCTTACAACCCCCACTGGACCCAAAGACTTGCTACTCAAGGGCTTGTGATCATCCTGCATTCGGCTTCACTGCATTTGTTTCATGAGTCTGAAGAGGACTTCATAGATTGGTATCAGACAAATGGGTGAGTATCAGACTTATGGCCTTGGACTGCACTGGGATGTTTTCTTACTGTAAAATTACCCTCTCTATCAAACTCTTACATACAAATGCGTGCTTATGAATTTGTTTCTCTAGGCTACCGAGACTAACACAGATAAGCCCAAAGAAAGACAAAACTGCCCGTTATCCAGCATCCATAAGTATGGAAAGCCCATTGCTCTAAAACTCAATCCCACAAAACCGAGAGAGCAGCACCTCGTGTTCCCAAGGTTGAAATCTTCAGACTGCCACGTCTTTCACCAGGCCTGGCTGGCGGGTTTGAGCCACTGAAGCTTCCTGTTGCGGCCGAGTGCTTAACCCAATGGTTCTCTACCTTCTAATGCCATGACCCTTTCATACCATGCCTCATGTTGTGGTGACCCACCCCCCCACACACCCACACACACACAACCATAAAATTATTTTCGTTGTTACTTCATCACTGTCATTTTGCTATTGTTATGAATCGGGTGAGCTCTGGGAAAGGATCCTTTGATCCTCAAGGGGGTTGCAACCCACAGGTTGAGAACCACCGGCTTAACCACTGTACCACCAGGACCCCTTCAAACCACTGAGAGCATCTTCTTGAGTCTCCAGACATGTTTGTGTGTTTGCACAACACACACACACACACACACAAACACACACACACACACCTTGCGTTGACAAACACGGGGCCTCATCGCAAGACAGCTTTGTAGCACAATCATGCTTCCATTTGAACTATTACATCGTTCGTTCGAAAGCAAACGAAATGCCGTACACAGTGAACAACTTTGCACGCCATCGACTCTGTAATTCTCCATGGGCCTGGCTTGTCTCGGGGTGGTGGTGGTGGTGGTGGTCAGGGCTGTCAAGCCCGTTCCGACTCAGAGACCTTCTGTACAACGGACCCACACACGGCCCTGGCCTGCCACCTCAGTGTCACCTTTGACCCCATGGCTGCGGCCACTGTGTCCATCCCTCTTGTCATGGGTCTTGCTCTTTTCCACTGCCCTTCTACGTTACCGAGTATGATTTCCTTCTCCGGGGCTGGTCTCTCCTGACCATACGTACAAAGTATGGGAGACCGAGTCTCGCTATCCTGGCTTCCAAGAGTCACTCTGACTGCACTTCTTCCCACACGGCTCTGTTTGTGCTTTTGGCAGTCCTTGGGGCTTCCACTGGTCCTTGACAGCACCATCGTTCAGATGCATCGACTCTTCTCCCGTCTCCCGACTCGAGGTCCGACCTCCGCATGCATAGGAGGTGGGCGAGCGAGAACCCCGGGGCGTGGATCGGAGACGCCTTCCTCTCCAAAGCAGACAGCTTGCTTTTCACTACTGTAAAGCACAGGTCCTCACTCTGGATGGAAGGGTCGCGGCATGCGCAAGGTGGGGGATCACGTGGTGGATTTCCCCAATGCCATGCATTGTTTGAACTCGTGACTGCTGCTCCCAGGACATGGGAGGGCCCTACTGGGCTCTGGGGGTGAGGTGGGCGGGGGGTGCACGTGGTGAAGAGCTCAACTTCTAGCCGGAAAGTTGGTGGTTTGAACCCACCCCGAGGTGTCTACTGGGGCAAGCCTGGCGATCGGCCACCCAGCCCCCTTCTGCCATGTGGGGTTCCCACGAGCCGGCGTCCCCTCCACAAGCAGAGTGGTTTCTGGAGTCAAGCCCCTCTTTCAGGAGGAAGCTCTGGTGATGTGACAGGGGACGCGTTAGACGGCTAGCCACCAGGAGGGTGACTGGAACTTCCCGCCCCTGGGTGGGAAAAAGATGAAGCTGTCTGCTTCCGTGGAGATTTAGAAAGTACAATTCTGCCTGTCCTGTGAGGTCATGACTAGGAGACGGGATCAACTCAATGGCACTGTGTTGACACACGAGACCTTGATGATGACCAGGATGGCAGGGACGAGTGTAATAACAGGGAGAGGGATGGCAAGAGACCAAAAAAGGGACAGTTTCTCTCTCTCTCTCTCTCTCTTGCACACACACACACACACACACACACACACTTCATGAAAAAAAAAAAAAACCCAAACCTTCAGAAACCTCACCCCTCGGCTCTAACATTGGTCCAAGTGGCTTAAAAAAGGAGGAAAAAGTAAAACTGAAGTGGACTCTGAGTCTTTCGTGAAGTTCAAGTCCATAAAAATAGGTAACTACGTAGTTGGTTTCTCGTGTTTTTGTTATTGCTAAAAGAAAAAGAAAAAAAATCAGTGTTGAAACTGTAACCATTGAATAACCTGACATAACCATTGAAGAGTTCCCAGGACAACTTCCTGGTGTGAAAATGGCTGAGTTTTAGAAAGCCTTCGACACCCATTCCCAGAGGGTCCCCCACTGCTGCCTTCACCGGGGCAGCTCTGAGGCGCAGCACTCTATAACCTCAAACCTGAAGAAGATTTTCGGAAACGTTTTAGATTTCCTCGGTGAAAGATGCTATTGTTTCCATGAGCATTTCCGTTCCTTCACTGACGTTGACTGTCATCTGTTCTACCACTACCTC
>PVJH01044224.1:0-13146 GCA_004026705.1 Nesogale talazaci | reverse complement strand
ATGATTCCTTCAGGACCAGTGATGGGAGTGGTGATACCAGGAGGGTGGAGGGATGGTGAAATAGAAAGGGGGAACCAATTTCAGGGAGCTACATATAACCTCCTCCTGGGGTACAAGGTGAGTGAAGGGACACATTGGACAGTGTACGATATGAAAAAGTATTAACAATTCATAAATTAGTAAGGGTTCATGGGGGAGGGGTGTGAGGAAGGAAATATGGAGAACTGGTAGTGGGGGCCTAAGTGGAGGGAGGATGTTTTGAGAGTGCTTATGACAACGAGTGTGCAAATGTGGTCTACAAACAATTGACGTATGTATTGATCACGATAGGAGTTGTATGAGCCCCCCAATAAAATGATTTGTTTAAAAAAAAAAGAGGGGGAAAGAGGAGCTTATACCAAGGACTCAAGTAGAAAGTATTTGGAAATGAAGATGGCAACTTGTGTACAAGTATGCTTGATACAAATGATGTATTGAATGTTGTAAGAGCTGTAAGAGCCCCCAGTAAAATCATTGGAAAAAAGAAATGGTGATGCCCTGTTCAGACAAACTACTGGGGTCTTGGTGTCAGCCTCTTTGCCATCCCTCTAGGAAGAGTCATTCTTCTGGTCAAGCACCTGACAGACACCTCTTAAAGTATCCCTACCTCACCAGGGCAGCCTCAGGGACCAGGGAGGAGGAGAGGGGCTTCCATTTTGGCAGCTCTATCCATCAGGTCACTGGACACTGGTCAAAGCACTTTAGACCACCAATCCTGAAGCCCTCCCATCCCCTCACCCACCATTCCTGCTGCCACCAGGGCTGCACATCCCATCGCCATGGAGTCGATTTGGACTCGTGGTCATCCCATGAATTACGGGGTAAAACCAAACTCCATTAGTTTTGTTTGGCTCCGCACTCCATCAACTGGTCTCCTGACCCAAAGCACTTAGCTTTACATGTTCTAAGGGCAGGGAAGCCATGCTCTGTCGCATGCTCGAGTGTCTATTTGTGCCCTCACTGCTCCTCTGACACTAGCGACTCTGGTGTGGAAACTGTCTCCTCGATCAAGGAGATTCGGTGCACAGGGATCATGGGGTGACAGAGCATACTCAACTCCTGGCACTCAACTCCTTACTCATAGCGAGGTACCTCCTGCCTGCTTTAAGGTGTCTCATTTTAGGTGTCTCAGATGACATGACAGTCACCCTGTTCCTCACTCACTGCTGAACCATCATCCGATTAGTATCTTCCCCCACCTTCTTACCCGGGCCCATCAGGAAACCTGAAAGTGGTTTGGTAGGACTAACAAGGCTCTGGCTAGAAGCGTCATATTGAGTAATTCATCATAGTACAGGCTATCCCCAGGCTTTTCTAGCTATTGTCCAGTTCATCTCCTTCCGCCTTTTTAATTACGTTACTGTGGAGCTTGTAAGCCTGTCACCGCCTGCCTTTATTTCTTGCCATCTTAGATGTCTAATTTCTAAATTTTCCATCCCTAACAACCCCGTGCTCTGAAGAGACAAGGCTATTTCTTTGGTATGAAGAATCTTCATTTCTGGTTGGGCCATCTATATCCATAAACAAAGTCCAGTTCACCCCATCAGAATTTACACTGACTCACCTGCTTTTCTCATTTGGCTGGATTCTAGTCATCTCATGCCTCGCCATACGTATTACTATAGGTTGAATATAAATTTACAAGTTCTGTGTTCATGGTAACCATTTGGATTTCCATCACACATGTAGGCCTCTTTTATAATACCAGGTAGGAGAAATCCACTCAATATTCATGACACAGTCAGATAAACACACAACCCTTAAATTTAACATTTTCTCCTCTACTCCTGGGCTGTGGCTCCACTTGCTTAGAGCCGTTTAAGCCGTTTGCCTCTGCAAAAGGGCCAGGTGCAACCACTAGACCCTACTCTGCTTCCAATCATTTTGCTTAACTAGCCTAACTTTTTCCCAAGGTCACTCCAGAAGCAGCATAGCATTTCTCACATTCCTTGCAGCCATTGCAGGCAGCAGTAACAAAAGTAACCATCTATAGTAGTGGCTCTCAACCTTCTTAATGGCGCGACACTTTCACACAGTTCCTCGTGTTGTGGTGACCCCCGCCACCATAAAACTATCTTCGTTGCTACTCCATAACTGTAATTTTGCTACTGCTATGAATTGGCTGGCCCCTGTGAAAGGGTTGTTCAACCTCCCAAGGGGTCTTGACCCACAGTTTGAGAACCGCTGATCTAAAGACTCAGAAGCTTTACAGTCTAAACCCCTGGACTCTTTTTCCTACAAAGCCTCATGCTTCAATGAGGCTGGAACCATTACAATCAATCCTATTCATGATGCCAATTGTTTAAAAAGAAAAAAAAATGATATGGAGATGATGCTGGACATCCTCCAGCAATGCAAGGGGTAAGGAAAATCAAACTCCATGTCAGCAAAGCCCAAGGCTGATTTTATCAGGTCAGACTTGCCCAGAATCCCCACATTTCCTCACCATTCTGACACCATTCTTATGACAGGCAACTGGGTCTGATGTTTCATTGCAAAGTCCAAACAGAACTCACAGACAATGCTCTTGAATATCGAGCCTGTTAGAGAAATTAAGAAATCGACAGGTTACAACTCAGAAGAGAAATGCCCATGATATAAGGTCTTCATCCAAAACACTTTCTTTTCTGCTTTGTAACCAAACAAGTCTCTCTCTGGCCCTCAGCCTGGTCTCCACCCCGCTCAGAAAATGTTACAAAGCTTTTTTTTCAGGGCTTCCAATAAATGCCCAAAGGGCATGCTACTCCACTCTAAACCTCAGCTCAGAGGCACTTAGCTCCATAGGTCAGAAAACTCAGCTCCCTTAATTAAGTGCTCAGAGGCCGCCCCACTCCCTCACATGACCTCCAATCCCCAAGTACTCAGCTTTAGCTTTATTTGCTGTGTGCACTGGGAAGTCCCTGGCTCTGCCTTCTGCTCTCACTGCAGGTTGAGGTTGCTGCTCCTCTGACACCAGCTCTTCAGGTTTCAAAGCCGTCTCCTAGATTAAGGAGGTTCAATGCAGAGAGACCTCAGAGTCTACAGAGGACACCCCACTCCTGGTTCTTCTCTCTTGCTGGTAGCGAAAAACCCACGTGATGCTTCTAAAATGGCTGCTTTAAACCCAGCCGGATGGTGATCACAACAGACCTGTTAACATCACTCACAGCAGAATCACATTATCCAAACAATACCTTTCCTCACCTTCTCACCCAGGCTCATCAGGAAAACCCAGGTTGTTGAGTGGGAAAGGCTATGGCATTGTACCCACCATGGAGCCTGTGGGAGAAAGCTGTAGCAGACTGCTTCCTTTCATTCCTTGAATATATTTTCCCTTCCTCCCCTTTGAATATATTTGAAATGATTGCCTTAACATCATTTTCTAGTAAGTCCAACATCTGGGCCTTCTCAGAGAAAGTTTCTTTTGTTGGTTTTTTACTATGTGTATGGATCATACTTTGTTTTTTTGCATGTCTTGATATTTAAAAAATAAAGTGGATGAGGTGTCAAAGGGATTAGTAATCAGGATTCAAGAACTAAAACTCATATCACTGCGTGCCCACCTTCCTGATGTGATCGCTGATGACAAATGTGTGCATAAGCAAATGTGGTGAAGAAAGCTGATGGTTCCCATCTATCAAAAGATATAACGTCTGGGGTCTTAAAGACTTGAAAGTGCACAAGCAGCCATCCAGCTCAGAAGCAACAAGGCCCACATGGAGTAGCACACCAGCCTGTGTGACGACGAGGTGTCAAAGGGATCTGGTATCTGGCATCAAAGAACTAAAAATGATATCATTGTAAATGAGGGGGAGTACCTAGTGGGGACCCAAAGTCCATCAATAGGTGAAGCGACAGCCTCTTCCAGAGGGGTTGTAGGGAGGAGATGAGCCAGTCAAGGTACAGCACAGCAACAAGGAAATATGCAACTTTCCTCTAGTTCTTAAATGCTTCCTCTCGCCCACTATCATGCTCCCAATTCTACCTTACACATCCAGCTAGACCAGGGGATGTACACTGCAGCCAGAAACAGGGGTAATTCAGAGCAGATGATCCTCCAGGACAAGGAGTGAGAGTGGTGAGGCCAGGAGGGTGGAGGGAAGGGAGAATAGAAAGGGGGAAGCTATTGCAGAGATCTACATTTGAGCTCCTATCTGGAGTATGGACAATGAGGAAGTAGATAAAAGGATACATTAGACAGTGTGCATGACAAAGTAATGACAATTTGTAAATTTTAAGGGTTCATGGGGGAGGGGGAGTGGGAAGGGAGGGGAAATATGGGGAGCTGGTACCAGGTACCTAGGTAGAAGGAGGATGTTTCAAGAATTATGATGGCAACAAATGTGCAAATGTGCACTGCATGTATTGATTGTGTTAGGAGGTGTATGAGCCCCCAATAAAATGATTTATTAAAAAATCTATTTTTTTACAAACAAAATGAGGCATACTATTATTTAATATTTATTTAATAAATCATTTTAGGGCTGACCCCGGTGGGGTCTGCGAGGGACTGTGGCCCACTGGGACGGAGGTTCAATTCCAGCAGTGGGGCTGGGCCTCCTACTCCCACCACCGGAGAGCAGTGATGGCCCCACCCCCAAAAAAAATAAAAAAATAAAAAATAAATCATTTTATTTGGGCTCTTACAGTTTCTATAACAATCCATACATCAATTGTATCAAGGACATGTGTATATATGTTGCCGTCATCATTTTCAACAGAGTTTCTTTGTACTTGAGCCCTTGGGATCAGCCCCCCTCCTTGTGAACTTTTGATAAATTATTAATTATTATTTTCATAACTTATATGGTCCATGATTTCCTTTCACTCATGTTTCTCTTGTTATTCCCCCTGCGCAGGGGAGTGAGGGTATGACACATACGATTAAAATTTATTACTCATGATATCAGTCCATATATTCTGGCAGGCTGAGCCCCGGTGGTGCAGTGGTTGTGTGCGGGAATGCAGCCAACAGGGTTGGCAGTTCAAATCCAGCAGCAGCTTTCCAGGAGCAAGGCTGGGCTTCCTACTCCCACCAGAGGGAAGTGATGTATGATATATATATATATATATATATATATATATATATATATATGAGAGAGAGGGCTATAATGGTTAATAAAGATAATTTTATATTCAAATAACAATGATTCACTGCAAGTCATTTATCCAGTGTACATTTATTCAAAATGCATGCACACAGAGGTTCTCTAGCTCACTAGAATCACATGTGTTGCTTTTTTAAAATATCCTTGCCATTTAGTCTTAGGATAGGTTTTAGACACGCTTCTTTTGAAAAGCTTCATAGTTAATGTAGTCAGTAGTAGTTATGTGCCAGGCTCTAGAAATAAGGAAATGAAAGAAGTCTAGGACCTTACAATTTAGAAAGTTAAAGGGGGCAGCAGTTCAGTGACCATATCACTGTAATACAATATACAGGCCATAGAAGATGCATCTGTAGGTTGCAGTGGAAACATAAGAGAGGAGAACTTCTGGTTCAGACTGTTCGGATGTGATAAAACTTGTGCCATGTCTTGAAGGACAGATAGAAGTAAGCCAAGCAAAACGGCGCTGAGAAGAGCATTCTTCGGCAAAGGAAACCGTGTATAAAGATACTACAGGAAAGAGCATGGCTATTTTGGAGGAATTAAAAATAGTTCGTGTTATTAATGCAAAACGATAGACGCAAAGAAATAGTAAGGTCTTGAGGCAAGGTCTCTTCCCAAAGACTTCTGTGTTAGCTTAAGAAATTTGAATTTTATTCCGACTACTTTGACCAACTTGAAGGGAAAGAAGGAGAGGAAGAGTAAACACATAAATAATATGCGATGAAACAAATGACCAAAAAAATCTTATTGAAACTATTCAAACAAGAAATGTTTCTTTCATCGTGGTCTTGTGGTTTGTGTTTTTTTGTTTGTTTGTTTGTTTTTCCTGAATAGAACCTTTTTGGCAGATGGGAGCAGTTGGAGCAGAATGAGAAGTGGGAAGGAAGCTACTAAGAAGGGTTGTGATTAGAATGGGAGACAGAAGGAAGCAATGATGAGAGGGAGGTAAACAGGAAGACTGTCCAACACTGACAGAATTTGAAGGGAGAAGAGGAAATGTATCCTTTCATCGCGACCTCATCCTTGGAAAGGGCCTGATGCCAGAATTCATGATCTTAAATAGAATCCTGCTTTTCTTCAACTTGTTTTCTGATCATCATGGGATTTGTAGTTCTTGGTTTGATTCTTAAGGGGGTGGAAGAAGAATCTTCTTATACTTTGACATCTTTATAGTCATCAGACGGTTGGGGTGTACAGGTTTATTTGATTTGATTCTACTATCTCAAAGAAAATTAAATTTTCACAACTCTCCTACCCTGATAGTTTGTTGACTGTGGGCGTGCTGCTGAGCCAGTTCTGACGCAGACTGTCCCCACGTACAAGAGAAAGCAGCACTGTCCGGTCCTGTGCTAGCTTTGTAATTTTTGTTACGTGTCAGCCCATTGTTGCCGTCGCTGTGTCACTCCGTAATGTGGAGCGTCTCTTTGGGGAAGTTTAGTAGGGCAAAATTAATGAGAACCTGCGTAGATAAGACATCTTACAGTGCTTATAGATTTTAAGATAAATGAATTCAACCTTTGTATTTGTTTTTGTTTGTGTGTGGGCATCACTGCCCTGGTGGGAGTAGGAAGCCCAGCCTTGCTCCTGGAGAGCTGCTGCTGGATTTGAACTGTCCACCCCGTGGGCCGCAGTCCACACACAACCACTAGACCACCAGAGCTCAGCCGAATTGAATCTTTTTAAACGATTTCTACTACTTTGAGGAAAGCATAGTATCAGAAAGAAAACGTTCTTCCTACTTAAAATTTTAGGCACGAAAAAATAATGTGCGGTGAGGAATTGAATGATTAAGGACCCCTAAGGCACAGTGTAACCAAGCACTCAGCTGGTAGCCAAAAGTTTCCTCCCTGGGGGTGGGGGGGGCGGGGGATGATGTGGTATTCTGTTTCCTTACACTGACTACTTTATAATTTGGTTGTTTCCCCTCGGAGAAAGTCAGTTTTGTTCTGAATTTTTCCCGAATCAACAGATATCTTTATATAAAATCACATTAGTCATTTAAAACTTTCTTTGAGTTTCTTTAATTGGAAGAGCAGCTTTCCACTGAGATGCTAGAAATGGCCACTTCTGTATTTGAAAAATTAAGGACATAAAGTTTATTTATCTATTTCATTCACATTTCTCACCATCAAGAAGAGAGTTGTCATTGCTAATAAGGAAAACATCATCAAGTACTTGTGTATGCAAAGGATCCCTGGTGGTACTGTGAGTGCAAGTTCAGTCTCTCAGGAAGCTGCTCTCAGGAAGAAGCTGCACCCACAGAGAGTGAAAGTCTCAGAGACTGTAGATAGGTCATGGTGAGTTAGAGGCACAATGACTTACTGATAGTAGGTTTGATTGTTGTGTGTGTTTTTCTCCCCTGTACGCCAGATGCTTTTTATCTGTTAATATCAATGTTTTTAATCTTAAAAAAAACAAAACTTGTTAAACTTATTATAAAGTGGATATAAAATTGTAAAATAGAGGACTGAGCCCTGTGGCGTAGTGGTTGTGTGTGGGACTGTGGCCCACTGGGTTGGCGGTTCAAATCCAGCAGCAGCTCTCCAGGAACAAGGCTGCGCCTCCTACTCCCACCAGAGGGCAGTGATGCCCTCCCTCAAAAAAATTGTAAAATAGATTATTATTTCAAATGGCAAAAAAAGAGAACGAGAACTTGGAAACAAAAATAAAGACCCAACTTATTTAAGAATCAGGATATGGACGATAGGACCAAACCAATTGAGGTTAAGCCTAATAGAGAGAAGCCAAGTTTATGAGGCAGTTTAGATATCAGAGGGTTGAACTGCATATACAGAAGAGTGATATGTATAGGTGTAGATCAGAGAGGGAGACTAGAAAAGAAGGAATAAATGAATATGCAAAATACCCCAAACAAGAAATGTAGGATAAAGAGCGTGTGAAAGCAGAGAAGTAGTTGTAGGTGCTATCAAGTTGATCCGTAATCACAGAGACCCCATGTGCAACAGAATGAAACACTGCTTGGACCTGACCTATGCTCACAGTTGTGCTTGTTTTTGAACCCATTTTACAGCCAGACAGTCAGTCTTATATAAGGTCTTTCTCTTAGATAGGTCTACTTTATAAAAGCAATATATACCAAGCATTATTATATCCTTTTCAAGAGACTAGTCTCCTGATGATAAGTCCAAAGTACATGAGACAGGCTCTTGACATCCTTGCTTCTAAAGAGCCTTCTGGCTACACTTCTTTCAAGATGGATTTCTTTGTTCTTTCGGCAGTCCTTGGAGCTTTCAGTATTCTTTGCCAGAAATGCAATTCTAATGCTTTGATTCTTCATAATTCTTTTGTTTTTATATTTTTTATTCTATATTTTAAAAAACTAGTAAAATCAAAGCATTATGTATAATAGCAAGTGTAGCTTCCTATATACTGTATATACTCGAGTATAAGCCAAGTTTTTAAGCAGCATTTTTTTGGTCTTTTTTTTTGGGGGGGGGGCATCACTGCTCTCCGGCGGAGGGAGTAGGAAGCCCAGCCCCACTGCTGGAATTGAACCTCCATCCCAGTGGGCCGCAGTCCCGCGAACAACCACTACGCCACCGGGGCTCAGCCCTTTAAGCAGCATTTTAATGCACTTTTTGTGCCCTGGCTGATATTCAGGTCAGCATATACTTGAGTACATATGGTACCTAGACAAATTCTACATAGAAAACCTTCCTCTAGTCTGCACCATGTGCTGTGGAAAAGAGTTAGTAGAATTCAGTAGCCGTGTGTCTATTACATTGGGCAATCTCAGCTAGCTGGTTGCTCACTGCATTCCACTCTCCAGAGATCAACTGTGGCTTATTCTGATTGACTTTTAACGTGTAGGGGCAGAGTAGCTATTGTACCACTTCTCTGTTCCTCCAAATACCAAATTCTTACTAGATAATAATGAAAAACCTTTTACTTTATTTTAGTCACATTGTAGAAAATATTTGTGTTGTCCAAGTTCTCTTATTCTTTTTTTCTAGCTTTCACCAGATTCTTAAGTATTTATAGTTGGCCCCTTACAGAAACTTAATATAAGAATACAATGCTTTTGTGTGACATGAAAATCATTTTTTTAAATATGTTGCTTGCAATGGTCTGCAATTGTTATCTTAGAATTCAGTTATTTTGTAATTCAATTTTATGGATAAGAAAACTTATCTGGAGACTGAGGGACTTATAAGTGACATAAAATATTAATGTGAGCTTTGACAAATTGCAGTCTTTAACTTGATAGAGAACTTTTATAGAACCTAAAGTTAAGAATTCATTGTCTCTTTTCCTTCCTTGATCCCTCTTTTCCAGTACCTTTGAAGCATGGGTTTAGTTGCATTTTTTAGACATTGTTTATCAGGGCAGCTAGGATCCTAGCTATAATAAGTTGTAAAATAATTATAGAAACAAGACAGTGGCTGAGCCCCGGTGGCGTAGTGGTTGTGCGTGGGACTGCGGCCCACTGGGATGGAGGTTCTATTCCAGCTCCACGAAGCAAAGGCTGGGCCTCCTACTCCCACCACCTGAAGGCAGTGATGCCCAAAATACAAAATACGAAATAAAAAAATAAAAGAAACAAGACAGTATAATGGAGAATTGTGTCCTTAGTTGGCGGCTATATTTAGAGGTCCTAAGGCTTTTGCTAGCAAATATGTGAAAAAGGTAAATATTACTATGATCTCTCATTAAGTCTGTGGTTCCGCTTTTAATTTTTAAATTTATATCATTTTCATAGAGGGCTTGGACTTTCTTTTTTTTTTTTTTTTTGGCATCACTGCTCTCCGGTGGTGGGAGCAGGAGGCCCAGCCCCTCTGCTGGAATCGAACCTCCGTCCCAGTGGGCCGCAGTCCCGCGCACAACCACTACGCCACCGGGGCTCAGCCCGACTTTCATATTTTTTAATGAGGAGTGAGGTATGCATTGGGCTGCTAACTGCAAGGTCAATGATTTGGACTCCCAAGTGGAGAAGTTGAAGCTTTCTCCACTCTGGAAAAATGTTTAACTTCATTAATCTGAATGGGCAGTTCTATTTTATCTTACAGGATTACTATAAGTTAGAATTGATTCCATTACAGGGAGCTTCCTTTAGGTTTGGACTTCTTTCTTTCTTTGTTTTTTTTTTGGGGGGGGGCATCACTGCCCTCTGGTGGGAGTAGGAGACCCAGCCTTGCTCCTGGAGAGCTGCTGCTGGATTTGAACCGCCAACCCTGTGGGCTGCAGTCCCGGACACAACCACTACGCCACCAGGGCTCAGCCTGAGATCTTTCTATACCACTTTTTAGAGTATAAGAATAAAAACAAGGAGTTAATAGTTCTGTGCAGATAAAGAAAAAAAAATACTTTATATATTAAAAGAAAAATCAGAGACCAGAAGACTTTGTGGGTGTTTTACTACTACACCAACTATTGTGCAAAGCGACCACATTAAAAGTTCTTGGATCGGGCTGAGTCCTGGTGGCATAAGTGGTTGAGTGCGGGACTGCGGCCTGCAGGCTTGACGGTTCAAATCCAGTGGTGCCTCTCAGGAGCAGCACTGGGTAGCTCCTACGACCACCAGAGGCAGTGATGCCCCCCTCCAAAAAACAAAACAAAACAAAAAAAATTCTTGTATAAAGTGGGAAGAAAAAGAACCAATTCACTAACAAGGCCAGCCTTACTGGTTGGCTAGAGACTGGCAGAATTCCTGAGACGATGACTCTTAGTCAATCTACAGGCCTGAATTCATCTGCATGGTTTCATGTTCAGCCAGTGTGTAGATAGGTCTCTAAGGGACACAAACAAGAATACTAGTGAGGTAGCACACTGTAGAATAAACAGCCATTTGAGATCAGAAGGGCAACATTTACCCCAAGGCAAAGTCCAGACGGTATTAGCAAAGGAGGAGGGATGGCATGTTTGCTTCCCTTCCCAGCTGGGACGAAAGATGCCTGCGGCTGCTGTGTGCTGAAAAGCAGGCATCTCTAGTGGCACAGCACCAAAGCCAGCGATCCAATCCTCAGGGAATGGGGGTGATGGTGGAGGGAAGACTGACAACAACATGGCAGACCTCCCAGAGGACCTAACACCAACGTGACTCCCCAATCCCGCCTGTAAATTGTTGGTTGCAAGGCAATAGCAAACTGTTTGCGAGTTCTGTTCCTTCTTCCCTTTCGCTCATAGCTGAGCCTCTGAAACCAGCAGGATTGGGCTCCCTGTAGATTGGTTTCGGTTTGTCTGCTCCCCTTACAGTGACATGCAGGACTGCTAACTGAAGTTACTGTGTGTTAGCCACCAGGCGTATTAAGGGGAGGCTATTCCGGGCACATCTCCCTGAGGGTCCCTCTGGAGTGTTCTCTAAAGTGAAGTTGGAAGGTGGGTCTCCGTAGTGGAGACCTTCCACTGGAACTCTGAAACCAGTAAAACATCTTTCCGAGGTCTTTCTAAAGGAGAATGTAAGGCCGTTTCCTCCTGAAACAAAGGAAATGTGCTTTTCCTGAGTGCCAGCTCAAATAGAAACAGCTCCACAGAGCAGAATAGGGGACCTCTAGCAAAACTGAAGGCAGCCTGAAGTCCCAAAGGGAGCTCACTTGGCGTAGATTATCTGACTGAATGAGACTGAGAAGGGAGTCATGACCAGAGGTGGGTGGGGTGGGGTGGGCTGCGCCTCCTGGTGGACAGATGATTTTGAACATGATCTCTCATTTAGCAGTGGTTCCCTCGGGTGTGTGTGGGAAAGGTTGGAAAAGATATTGTCTGGACCTTTCCTTTCCCAGTTAAACCAAAGAGAAAAACGGAGGTGTCACAAAGAGGGAGAGGAAACAATAAGCAGAGGCCAAGAAGAGGAAAGGGAATATTAATACTCTTGAAAATTCCAGTGTTCCAACAAAAACATTTTTTTTCCCAACCAAAAAATTTAAGACACACGAAGAACGGAGAAACAATGACTCATCCAAAGAAATGTGACAAAGGGAATGAAAACGTCATCTAGGGAGTACCAAACAATAAGAATAAATAGGAAACTGTAATACAGCAATGTTAAATATAATTAAAGGACTAAGGAAAAACATTCCCACAGAACTAATGGAAATAAAAACAATGCAAGAACAAACTAAGGATCTAAAATGATCACTTATCACAACTGAATGGGACATTATAATGAGAAGCACACTAGAAAGACCAACAAAGTTTTAAAAAAAAGAAGACCAACAATGTCTAACCAGGCACAAGGAATAATCTGTTATTTAGGGGAGAACACATTTAAAATCCCAGATCCTGGAGTAATAAAAGAGGATCAAAAAGATGAACTGTAATGGAATTAAGGGATAGCGACAATAAGAATAGGACCCCTTTTTAAAACTGGGAAATAATTTAGCTTAACTAAAAAAAAAGTTTTGTGCAGATTTATACTCTTTAAGAACATTTTATATGGGATAAAACCCTAGAGGGTAGCTTGTTGATGTTCATGAGGGAAAAACTCAGAAAAGGAGGGTGTGACTAATTGTACAACATGAAACATATAATTGGTGCCACTAAGTTGTAAAGGTAGAATCTGTTAATGTGGTGAATGCTATATGTGTGTATTCTCAGCAAAATGAAAGAATTGACTGATGAGGTCATTGTGGGAAGAGTCTAGCAAGAGTAAGGAAGGAGGTGGAGCTGAGAGGGCATGGGGCCTCGTGAGCCATTGTGAAAATATTTAAATTTTACCTTACAAGTGGCCAAAAGGTACTAAAGGTTAGACAAGTATTATATTAGGTGAAGAAGAAGATAGTAATGCACAAGAAGAGAAATCAAAGTGGGGTAGGACATACCGTTGGGGTGTTTGATAAATAGTTTTAAGTTATTGAACATAAAAATGATGATCTGGAATGTAAACCTCTACTTAATTTACATTGGCATTATATTTTAAAAATTCTTTTAAAGGGAGGCCATAAAATGCATGTTCTCATTCCTATGAACCTGAATTTTAAAACACCTTTTGCCATGTATTAAGAGTTTTAAAGGTTGATAGCTATCAGGAAGAATATTTAAATGAAAATTGTTTTATTTCAAAATT
>PVJH01044223.1:0-13135 GCA_004026705.1 Nesogale talazaci | reverse complement strand
AAAGACCTTCTTTTTCTGAGGTAGCATTATTCAAAATGAGAAGAAAAAGCTGCAACCCTCAACTAATAATCAGAAAGAATGCCGACTCACAACAGCCCTCTAGTAAAAGGTAGGCCTGGCCCTGTGAGTTTCTGATATTGTAAATCTTGACAAGAATAAAAAGCCGAGTTGTTTCTCCCAAGGAGCATTTAGTGGACAAGAACTTCTGACCCTGCAGTTAACAGTTCCATATGTATCTACTACGCTGTCAGAGCTCCTCGTACATAGACGAGGAACTTCGCTGTGTTCTGTTGTGCCTTGGATCGTTGTGTTGGAACAGATTCGATGACATCTGATAAAAACAACAAACTATATCACACAAAATAATTTTATTATATAATTTAAGAATCATATGGAGTACTACTAGGCCTCCAGATAGTTTATATAGAAAGGTAGCTTTATATTTATATATAGAAATATTTCACTATTTTTATAAAACAATTATATGTATATGTACATATCACTATTATTTTGGGGGGCATCACTGCCCTCTGGTGGTCATGGGAGCTACCCAGCCTTGCTCCTGGAGAGATGCTACTGGATTTTAACAGCCAAGCTAGTGGGCCACAGTCCTGCCCTCAACCACAATGCCACCGGGGCTCAGCCTGAACATATCACTATTAAAGAAGAAGTCTACATAGATGTTGCTAATGTATGTTACCGTGTTAGTCTTATGGCAAAGCATTTTCCTAAAACATACCAATGTTCTACATAGCAACATGTCAATATATACATATGCATTTTAGCAATCTTCTATTACAATGGTTCATTCAAGACATTAATATTTTATTCAACTTCATTTTCACTCATTCACAAACACACTATTAAAATGTATTATGTATTAGGAACTATGTTGTGTATCCTGATGTAAACTCCCATAAGGCACAACTCTTGTAAACAAAAAACATTGGCTACCTGCTGAAGAGAAGCTCCTTTACAATATGATGGATGCCTTGATAGAGCGAGGTCCAGTATCCAGGAGAAGAGAAACTGAAAAAATATTCCCAAATGCCATCTCAGCAGGAGCTATGTTTCCAAAGATGACTGACAAGAGGGAAGAATAGATATGATGAGAGGCGGGAAGAGTAGGGGCATTCGGCTCAATAGAAAGTAAATGTCTAGAGGGTGAGCCCCTGTGGTGCAGTGGTTCTGCGCGGGACGGCAGCCCACTGGGATGGAGGTTCAAATCCAGCAGCAGCTCTGCAGGAGCAAGGCTGGGCCTCCTACTCCTACCACCAAAGGGCAGTGATGCCCCCCCAAAAAGAGAAAGCAAATGTCTAGAAAAGAATGAAGGCAGCATATGTACAAATATACCTGACTCAATTGCTGTATGGATTGTGATAAGAGTTGTCTACGCCCCCAATAAAATGATTTTTAAAAAGAAAAAAAAAAAGAGTAAGCATATTCATGCAGAGTAACCACATCTTGCTACTGCACCAGAACATAGCTATTCCTGAATAATGAGTATGCTGAAGAACGGTTAACCATGAGGGTATAAAAAGAGACAAGATTTATGTTGTTGTTAGTTTGCTGTTAGCTACTGTGTTGGTCTGGGTAGACTAGAGAAACAGATTCATGAGCACGCATATGTATATAAGAGAGAGTTTTATATAAAGGGTAATTGTACATTAAGAAAGCATCCCAACCCAGTTCAGTTCCAAGCCAGAAGTCTGCTATTGGTCCATATGTCCGATACCAATCTATAGCTTCCTCTTCAGACTCACGAAACACAGGCAATGAAGCCACATGCAGGACGATCAACAGCCAGTGAGTAGAAAATCTTTGGATTCAGTGGTGCTGTAAGCATCTCAGCGCTGTCAGGGTTCTTTCTGTGGTTTCTCCAGCGTCAGAAGTCTGGTTGCATCCACGTGACTTGTCGGCTGCAATGTCTCCCGGGGAAGTCTGTCTTGTCTGCAGTGAGTCTCCAAGGGAGTGAACTGAGAGAGATGGTGTCTCCTGCTTCTAGGAGGGAATTACTGAATTTCCCAGAAGTCTCAGGAGAAGGTCATGCCCACACAGAGGTCTCATTGGCTATCTCCAGGTTGACAGGCTAGACTCCACCCTTACATTCTTAATCCTCAAATTGACACCAGATTAGGTGATGCCACAGAAGCCATTGAGTTCGTTCCAACCCATAGCAACCCTATGCCCAACAAAACAAAGCACTGCCCAGTCCAGCACCATCCTCACAATGCTTCCTATTCTTGAGCCCATTGTAGCCACAGTATCAGTGCTTCTCCTCAAAGATTTCCCTCTCCTTCATTGGCCCTCTGCTTTACTAAGCATGATGTCTTTCTCCAGGGACCAATCTCTTTTGACCATATATCCAAAGTATATAAGACTAAGTTTCTCAATCCTTGCTTCTAAGGAGCATTCTGTCCATACTTCTTACAACAGATAGGTCTGTCCTTATAGCAGTATACTTCTCCAGCATCACAATTCAAATGCATCGATTCTTCTACAGTCTTATTTATTCAAGGTCCAACTTTCACATACATATGAGGCACCTGCTTGTGTCAGGTGCACCTAAGTCCCCAAAGTAACATCTTTGCTTTTCATGCTCTAAAGAGATCTTGTGCAGCAGATTTACCTAATGCAATTTTTTTTTTATCTTTGGACTGCTCCCTGTATAAGTACTGATTGTAGATCCAAGCAAGAAAAAAATCCATGAATTTTTCAATCTTTTCTTCATTTATCATGATGTGATTTATTGGGCCCCTTGTGAGGATTTGGGTGTTCTTTACATTGAGTTGAAATCCAAACTGAAGGCTACAATCCTTCTTCTTCATCGGCAAATGCTTCAGGTCCTCCTTCATTTCAGCAAGCAAGGTTGTGTTATAGTGCAAAAGGTTAATAAGCTTTTCTCGAATTTGATGTCACATTTTTCTTCACATAATTCTGCTTCTCTGATGATTTGCTCAATATGCAGATTGAATAAGCAAAGTAAGTAGTTCAACTCTGTCACACTCCTTTCCTGATTTTAAGCCATGCAGTATTCCCTTGTTTTGTTTGTACAACTGCCTGTTGATCCATATACAAGTCCCACCTGAGCATAATGAAGTGTTAGAAATTTTTCATTCTCCTCAAGGTTATACACAGTTTTTTATTATCCACACGGCATAGTTAATATAGATTTACTATAGCCAGTAAAACACAAGTAAACATCTGGTTGGTATCCTCAGTTTTTATTGAAGATATATTTGACAACAGTCATGATAAATGCTCTTCTAAGTCCAGCCTGAATCGCTGGAAGCTCCTTGTCAGTGTACTGCTGCAATCATTGCTGGAGGCTCTTCAACAAAATTTTACTTATATGTGATACAAATGATCTTATTCTATAATTTGACCATTCTGACGGATAGCCTTTCTTGCAATGAGTACAAAAGTGGAACTCTTTCAGTCGGTTGGACAAGTAGCTGTCTTCCAAATTTCCTGGTATAGACTAACAAGTGCTTCCAGAGTTTCATTAGTTTGCTGAAACATTTCAATTAGTAGTTCATCGATTCCTGGAGTCTTGTTTAGGGTTCATACTTTCAATATAACTTGGACTCCTACCTTCAGGACTATTGGTTCTTGTTCATATGCTACCTCTTGAAATGGTGGAAGTTAACTAGGTTGTTTTTTTTAGTACAGTGATTGTGTATTGTTTGCATTTTCTTTTGATGCTTCTTGCATTATTCAATCTTTCAATCTTTCGATCATTATTATTCTTTCAATCTTTCAAAATTGCAACAGAAGCCTTGTATTTTTTTTCTTGACTTATTTCAGTTTAAGATATGTTGAGTATGGTTTTCCTTTTTAGTTTTCTAATTCTGTTTTTGTATTTTTCATTATAATATTTGGCTTGGTCTTCTTAAGCTACCCTCTGAAGTTCTCTATTCAGGTCCTTGATGTCATCCTTCCTTTCACTTGCTTTTTTTTAATTTAATTTTTTTTTTGCATCACTGCCCTCTGGTGGTCGTGGGAGCTACCCAGCCTTGCTCCTGGAGAGCTGCTGCTGGATTTGAACCGCCAAGCCTGTGGGCTGCAATCCCACACTCAACCACTATGCCACCGGGGCTCAGCCCCCTTTCACTTGCTTTAGTGACTCTTTGATGAAGAACAAGTTTCAGAATTTCTTCTGACATCCATTTTGGAATTTTTTTCTCTCCTGAGTCTTTGTGCTGACTTTGTACTGTCTTCATAAATGATGTTCTTAGTGTACACCCAAAGCTCATCAGGTAGTCTCTCTTTCGTGTTTTAATGCCTCAAATCTGTTTTTGAGATGTTATCGAAACCCAAGTGGGATAGACTCAAGGTCATATTTTGGCTCTCATGGACTTGTTTTAGTTTTCATCAGCTTCAACATGAACTTTCAATGTGAGCAACTGAAGATCCATTCCACAGTTGGTCTCTGGATGGTATAAAGCTTCTCCATCACTTCTTCCCATAGATGTATTCAATTTGATTTCTGTGTGTTTCATTTGGGGAAGTTCACCTGTGTAGGCACCTTTGTGCTGTTGAAAAAAGATATTTGCTATGAACAAGTCATTATTCTTTCAAAATTCTGTCATGTGATCTCTAGCATCATTTCTATCACCAAGTCCACATTTTCCAACTACTGCTCTTTCCTCTTTGTTTTCACACTTTGCATTCCACTTGCTGGTAATTATCAATCCATCTTAAATGAATGTTTGATCAATTTCAGACCAAAGATCCTTGGTCGAATTCTTCAATGTGTCCATCATGAGCTTTTATAGTTGGTGGGTAAATTTGAATAATAGTTGTACTGGTTGCGTACAGATAGATATAATTGTATCACAAGACAGCATTATACTGAAGATTGATTTTTAAATATCCTTTTTTTTTTTGGTGTTTTTTTGTTTTGTTTTTTTGGGGGGCATCACTGCCCTCAGGTGGTGGGAGCAGGAGGTCAAGCCTTTGCTCCATGGAGCTGGAATCGAACCTCCATCCCAGTAGGCCACAGTCCAGTGCACAACCACTACGCCACCGGGGCTCAGCCCTTTAAATATCCTTTTTGACAATAAATGCAGTACCATTTCTCTTGACTATGTCATTGCTAGCAAAGTAAACCAAATGATTTTCTGATTTAAAATGGCCAATACCAGGCCATTTCAGTTCACTAATGCCAAAGATACCGATCATTATTTGTTCCTTTTCATTTTTGACCACTTCCCATGTCCCTAGACTCATACTTCACACATTCCAAGTTCCAAACATTGAGTTTTACAGCTCTTTTCCTCACCTTGACTCATGCCCCATCATTCAATGACAATTCCTCAGGCTCTTTCCCACTGGCTTCACCCTACTCAATGCCACTATGGTCAATTCCACTCCAAGAAAACAATTCCTCTTCAGTGACATTCAGAGTGTCCTCCAGCCAGAGAGACCCATCGTCCAGCACTACCACTAAAAATTCTCTGATTCCACTCAGGGACTTCAGTATCTGACAATGTTTTGAAGCTATGGATAAGGTTTTCAGCAGCTTCTTTCTCTGAAGTAAGCAGCTGATTCCTTCTTCCTTGTCTGTTCTTAGTCTCTAACTTCCACTGAAATCTGCTCCTTTTGGGTGACCCTACTGGCATTTGAAATTCCAGTGACCAAGTTTCCAGCACCACAGCAACACACATGCCACTACAGTATGACAAACTGGCAGACAAGCGATGACAGTAATGGATGCAGATGCTAAAAACGCCATTAAGGGAATAGAAAACAAAAGATACTGTACCAATTTGGGTCACCAAGTTATATCTATCAGATCAAGAAACACACTTGATAGCCCACAGGGTGCAGCAGTGGACCAAGAAGCAATAGATTACATAGGCACGCTATGTTGCACTCTTGAACGCATGTGTCAGGCAGGGTTCTCTTAGAGAAATAAAATTCAGGACACTAGTAATTCTTTTTATGTATTTCTATATTGAGAAAGGTATATAAGATAAGAAAGAAAAAGTTAACTATAAAGCGATACAGGTTGCTCGGTGCAACTCACTTGCGTGAGGCAACTAGAAGAGTGGCAGTCCTTCAAGTCTTGAGGGCCGCTGAGTAGTCCTCTGTAGAGCAATCCAGGCAGCAAATGGCAGAGCAGGTCACAGTCAGCCAGATGACAGAGTCCCACAGTCCCCAGCTCAAGAGATGTACATCCCAGGAGCGTGGCGAAGTAGGGCTTGAAAGATCCTCAACTCACAGCAACACAGTCCACGAGTAGGTGTCCCACGGGTAGTGTTGCTTGGAGGTCGAGGCACAGGACGAACAAGGCAGCTCTCTGGTCCAAAGATCTGGAAGCAAGAGAGAGGGAGGGACTTGCCGAGCCCTTCCTATCTCTGCCCTTCAATTGATACCGCATGTTCATTGACCGTGCCATCACTGCAGACCCACCTGTGGCCATGTTGGCATAACAAACCTACCTATCACAACGCAGCAATCTACTTGCAAACTCAAAACCAGCTTATAATGCTTAAGACATATGGTAAGGTCATCTGGTAAGAGTGCATAGAAGAACAAAGGCTAAGTACAGGTTCTTGGGGTTCACCACTGAAAGATTGTCAACAAGTAGAGACTCTAAAAATAGAGAGATAAAGAAAGGTGAGGTTTTAAATGGAAAGAGGGAAAAGGTTTGAAGGATCAACTGCTACATGGAAAACGAGGCAGAAAAATATTTACGGTTTTGACAATGCAGTTCAGTGTTTTGAAGGGAAAATATATATGATATGTGTGTTATTATATATATCTTATTTTAATGATCAGACTTTATGTTGAGCTATATAGAATTGGGGTAGGGTTCAAGCTGTCTTTCAGGCCATAGCATAGCGATGCCTCCTTGGAAGTGAGGCCTTTTCATAAGAGACACACCGAGAACTTCTCTCCCTCTTATGGCTCATTTCCTTCCTGCTTGCTTGGTTTCTGCATCTGGCACCAGGAACTGCCAATGTGCCCTGCCGTCCCTGGGAGCTGCCAGTGCCCTGCTATGTCCCTATGGATCTGGGATCCCTGCAACTCTGTACCCATCAGCCTGTGATTTCCCTGCTTCCCTGCTTCCTGCTTCATCCTCCAGTTGCGGTATAAATCTGGAGAGAGCTCCAGCCAGTATCTGACCCATGGACTTGAACTGGGCTGGTTGAGTTCATGATTTAAAATTATTTCTTGTTTTAAAGTTGTTTATTATATATTTTTAGTGTTTTGTGTGGGTGGGTGTGTTTTTAGAGAATTCAATCTAGCAATAATTAACTGAAATGTTTCAGTGTGACAATTTCATACTGAAAGTCATCATAGGATTTTAAATTAATAACAGCCCTAAACATTCAAGTGACAGTACCCCCACCAGAAAGAAAAGAGGCAGGGCTGCTTTTTATAAGTGATGTGCTTCATACATCATCACTGAGTGGGTGCTCTAGCAAAAGATATGGAGGTGGAATAAGATGCTGATGGGACCAGATCAATATTGTAAATAGAAGGGGAGGGAGAAAGATTGAACATAGGGAGAATCCTAGAGCCAAGAATTGTCCTACCAGGAGGAAATGTCTGGACCTTTATACATTTGTCCTACTCATTCTAGAAACCAACTATCCCCAAGTGGGCATGACATTGCCAGGCAGCTTTCTATAGCAGAGGTAAACCCTAACAGGGCCATCTGAGTAATATACCCCATGTCAATCACACACCGATTGCTGGACCTTTGGCCAAATTAGTGGAGCTGATCTTCCAGCCATGATGACAGGTAGTCAAATGAGCTAATTATTAGTGCCTTGTTTCAATATTAGCATTATAAATGTCTTTCTCTATTAATACAAACCTGAAACAATTTCCATTGGAAGAAAGACATTCAATTATGGATGGCCTTCCCACATGGTTTATGAGGGCATAAAAAGTTGGAATATGCAAGAATTTCATATTCAGATTTGCTTTAGAAATTAAATGCTGGATATATTTTGCAGCTTAAAAAAAGAAAGAAAAGAAATTGAAGTTGCAGACCTTAACGCAGGTGAACAGTTTCAACCATATCTGAAACAAAATTGTGGTGACATAGGTTGAGAAGAAGATCATTTCATAAACACTTTGAAAAAATTCTCTATTATTGGACAGCCCTGAGAAAATAGAACGAGGAAATGGTATTTGGGTCTATTTTGCATGTATGCATTTCACATCTCCTCCTTTACAAAATGAATTTCCTCTGTGCCAGATGTAATTAGGTGCCAAGATGAAGCTGCCTTAATATTCTGCATATTTGATGAGAGCTGCCAGCAGCTGTCGGATCATGGACTCTGATCTCATGTACAATGAAAACATCAAAGACATCTGTGGTTTACCCTAAATTAGCGTCAGGACCAGCCCTCTCTCTTTTATTGTGTAACCATCTTTGCTGTTTGCATAACTAACAAGGGAACTTCCAGACCTTGTTGCTGGGGACATGAAGACTGACAAGTCCTTCTCACCTGCACAGCACGAGGTTTAAGTGCATAGGGCTTGGAGTCACTTAAGCCAGTGGCTTACACCTCAGTTCCACACTGTTTAGCTTTGACTTTTGGAAAATTCTTTAAATTCTCTCAAAATTTCATTTAATAGGGTGAAGGAGAAAGGGATGGGAAGAATAATAATCCTGTGCCTATCACCAGGTTATTTGAAACATCAATCAAGATAATATACAAAAAGTGCCCAATGCCTGACAAGCACTCAGTAAATGCTAGCAACCTTGACCTCACCTGGTCTCCTTCACTAAAAAGCAATGACTGCGGCGGCTTTTGAACATTCATCTGCTGATCAAGAATAGGTATGTAAAAGCCCTCCATTGTGTTTAAAGTTGCTGATATACTGTCTACACAGAATTCTCCTCTGAAATCTTAAAAGATATGGAAACCTCTCAACGTTTTCCCTTGTAAGCAATGAAGTCCTCTTCATTACTGTGTACGATTCTGTGACGTGTGGTACAGGAGATCTTTTATTTTCTTCTTAAAACCAGGTACTTACTATCAAATTGCCACCAAGTGATTTGTCAGGATGCTTTCCATCCCCTTAACTGACAGCAACTGAAAGCTTGACTCAATTGCCTCAAGCACTAGACATTTATTACCACACAGAGCAAGAAGCCCACAGACAGGCAGCTCCGAGACCGCCGTGTTCATGACTCATGTCTCATCAAGGAAACAGGTACTTCCCAGATTTCTGCTCTGTTGACTGTCCTCAGGCTAACGCCCTCGCAGTTGCAAAACGGTTGCCACATATAAACAATTATACCTTTTCTTTCTGGGTCTCTTTTTTGTTTGTTTGTTTTTTGGGCATCACTGCCCTCTGGTGGTGGGAGTAGGAGGCCCAGCCTTTGCTCCTGTGGAGCCATCGCTGGAATTGAACCTCCATCCCAGTGGGCTGCAGTCCCGCGCACAACCACTACACCACCGGGGCTCAGCCTCTGGGTCTCTTTTTAAGAAGAAAACTTGCCTCAGAAGCCTCCCAATCAGGAGTTGGCCTCAAGTCTCAATGGCCACAGCTATGTCATATTCATTGCTGAACTGGTGGCAATAATATAAATTTTGGTGATTTCCATAACTGGCCATGTGGAGCCAGCATCCACAAGGAGAAGGATAGATTATCTGCAAAAAAAATAATATTCTGTCACAAAAGAGGATGATAACTTTTAAAAAAACTATTTCGATAATACCTATTCAGTACACACAACTACTTCAGGGTAGGAAAAGTAAGGCCCTGTTTTTCTTCCAGTCTTCCAGAAAATGAAAAACCAATACTAAAGTAGAAATAGAAAAAAAATATTTACTTAGAATAAGAAAATCAAGTCAGAAGAATATTGAAAATACTATGCAGTGCCAAGAGAACAAACAAATCTGTTGTGGATGAAAGTGAGGATAACAAAACTTGGTCTCCTGTAGTTTCTTGTTCTCAGGAGAGAGATCCTGCTAAAGTAGAAAGGCAGTGGGAAAAGGGAATTCACTGAATGCCAGTGAGCTCAGCGGAGACTGCTATCCTTAAAGAGCCCTAGTGATACAGTGATTCCATACTTGCCTGATGACTGAAAGGGCAACAGTTCAAATCACCAGCCACTGACTTTGGAGAAAGGTGTGGCAGTCTGCCCCCAAAAGATCACAGCCTTGAAAACCCTATGGGGTATTATGAATCAGAATCAATTCAAGGGGAAATGGGGGTCAGGGGACTCTTCTTCCAGTGACAGGTTCCTCTCTCCTGGTTCGTCTGGACCTGCACTGATTTACTCCAGCTGTTTCTTGCTGCATGTAGTAGGACAGAGACCTAAATTTTTATCTTAAATTTGACCTTTAATAAAGATACTTGGATGTTGCCTATCATATGTATGTATTAAAATATATATACTAAGATGCCATTTTTACATATATAATTCAATGATGTCAATTATATCCACCATGTTGTGGAACCATCACCACTATTGGTTTCCAATCATTTTATCACCTCAAACACAAAGTTGGTGTTCCTTAGGCAACACCCTGCCCCCAATTCTCCCTCTCTCCTACTCCTTACTGATTCACTGCTACCGAGTCCACCCTTACTCACAGTGACCCTACAGGACACCAGAGAACTGCCCCTGTGACTTTCAGAGATTCTAACTCTTCATGGGAGTAGAAAACCCCAGATCACTGTCCAATGAGTAACCACTACAGCCCCAGGCCTCATCTCTCTCCAGACACACGTAACCACAAGTAAAGCTTTGTCTTCATCCATTTCTCACTCCCTGGCATCGAGTCAATGCTAACTCTGGTGACCCGACAGGACAGGGTAGACCTGCCCCTGGGGGGTCTCTGAGATGGCAACTTTATGGGAGTGGAAAGACCCATCATTCTCCCTTGGCTGAACTGGTGGTTTCAAGCTGCTAACTTTGAGTGTCACAGTCCAGTGACTAATCACAGGCACCAAGGCTCCTTTATCTAATTTGAGAGACCTCGTGTAAGTGGAATCATACGATATTTATCCTTTGGTGACTGGCTTAGGTCATATAGCATACATTTTTCAAGGTTCATTCATATTGTGACATGTATGCAAGTTTCAATTCTCTTTATAACTGATTAATACTTCATTGTATGTATATATCACATTTTGTTTATCCACTCATGTATTAATGGACAATTAGGTTATGTGTATCCTTTGGTCATTATGAAAATGCTTCAATCAATCAACATTGGTATAAGGCTATGTTTGAATTCCTGTTTTCAAGTCTTTGGGGTATATATCTAGTTTCCTGGAATTCATAGTGGTTACTGCTGGACTGTTAATCACAAGGTCAACAGATTGAAACCAGTAGCCACTCTAAGGAGGATAGAGGGGAAGATGACACTTTTTACTCTAATAAAAAGTTACAATCCCGGAGCCACACAAGGCTATTCTACTCTGTCTTCTAGACTATCAACTTAATGGAAATGCATTTTTTCTTGGTATCTGGTTTCCCACTTTCACCCTTACGCCACCTTTAAATTCTGCTTTACCTAATGTCCTGAAAGTCTGCAAGCCCCTAGACTTGTTTTAGGGTCTCAATTAGTTGCCATAATTTATTTACTCTCAATTTAACCTGATTCTCTGTCTCTAGTCATAGTTCGCTGTGCTTTTCTTGAGTAGCTTCCATTGGGAAACAGGATAGAGTATTTCCTAATTTCTTTACTTTTAATGGTGTCGATAGATGATGCCACAAGATCAAGTCAGCTGTTTCTCAAGCAATCCCATCTGCCTCAGAACCTGACTCAGCAGCCTAACTTTAATAAGACATCCTATTTTGAAATGTATGCTATAATTTAAACTTGTTTTGAAGCTACATCTTTAAAGAGCTACAATCTTGGAAACTCACAGAGGCAGTCCCACCTTATTTGGTAGTGCCGCTACGAAGTTTATTTGGTTGGTTTGTTTTTCAAAGAGCTGTGCACGCTTTTTTAAAACCTATTCTCTCTCTTTACTGTTCAGTGAGATTTTTAAATACAACAAATACTACATATTCATAGATGACTGTCTCAATATGTTTCAAAGGGTTCAGAAGCAAGTGGAAGTTCTGCTTTGTTCTACAGAAGCACAATCTGCCACAGCTCCATTTTAACTGTCCCTCTACCTAAACAGTGAGATAGACCTGAAACTAATCACAACTCCTCGCCACCCGGGACTCACCTGCAGAAGCTGCTGCAGCACTTCAAAAAGTCCAATCGTCAAGTAATACGCTGACATTCCAGTCACTTTTGGTTCAGTCTCATATTCCATTATCTTTCCCTCCCACTCTGGTTTATGATTTAGTTACTCATTAGTTTTAAGTGAGTTTCAGAAGGGAAAGAAGCACTAATAAGGGAAGTCATAAAAACACTTTCCTATAATTCCTTTTTTTATGAATCATTTTATTGGGGGCTCATACAACTCCCATCACAATCCATACAAACATCAATTGTATGCAGGCCACATTTACACACTTATTGCCATCATCACTCTCAAAACACCCTCCCTCCATCCAGGCCCCCAGTATCAGCTCCCTATATTTCCCTTCCCCCCCTCCTTGAACCCTTAGTAATTTACAAATTGTTATTATTTTCATACTGTACACTGTCCAATGTATCCCAACACTCACTTCTCTATTGTCCATGTCCCAGAGAGGAGGCTACATGTGGATCTCTGAAGTTGGTTCTCCCTTTCTATTCCTCCATCCCTCCACCCTCCTGGTATTACCACTCCTATTACTAGTCTTGATGGATCATCTATCCTAAGTTTCCCATGTTTCCAACTTCACTGTACATCTCCTGGTCTAGCTGGATTTATGTGGTAGAATTGGGGTCGTGATAGTGGGTGGGAGGCAGCATTTGGGAACTAGAGGAAGGTTGCATATTTCATTGTTACTACCCTGTATCTTAACTGGATCAGCTCCTCTTTGTAACCTCTCCGCAAGAGGATGTCACTTCACCTAGTGATGGGCTTTGGGTCCCCAATCTGTACTCCCTCTCATTAATTATAATATAATTTTAGCTCTTTGATGCCTGACACCAGATCCCTTCACCACCTCATGATCACACAGGCTGATGTGCTTCTTCTGTGTGGGCTTTATTGCTTCTGAGATGAAAGGCCGCTTGTTTACTCAAGCCTTTAAGACCCCAGA
>PVJH01044222.1:0-13137 GCA_004026705.1 Nesogale talazaci | reverse complement strand
CAACCACGTGTGAAGCTTGCAGATATGGGGGGTGGGGGGGCGGGGGAGAATAGAGTGCTGACCCGACCCTTCTTGACCCGAACGCAAAGAGAGGATACGATGGGGCCCAGTAGGAAGGGCCCACGGAGGCGGCGGCTCAGTGACCACAACACTGTGCTGAACGGCCCCCTGGGGAGCCCCCCTCCCCCACTCTGGGGCATCGGGGAAGAAGCTTCAAGTCTGCACAGGATTTCTGAGGAGTGCCGCCTGCGATCAGATGGGGGTCGTTAACTGTGTACATGGCAGGTGTGTGCACAGTCCACCACTCTTGACACCCAGGCTCGCCCAGGGCTCATCTGCGAGTGCCCAGATCCGAGCCCTTGCACAGAGAGCACCCACCCATGCCCATGCTCTCCCTCCCTCTTCCTCCCTGGAAAGGCAAGCTTGCACGTCTGTGGGGTGGGCCAGTCTCTTTCAGCCAGTCTGGTGGGTGGTAGGTGGGCCTCTCCTGAGAAGAGGCGGAGGCCGCAGCCCGCACAGAGGAGGCCGCCTGCCTGTGCTCCTCACCACAGTGCTCGGACGGAGAATGTAAACATCGACAGCAGCAGCAGCAGCAGCCCCTCAGGGAGTGCCCCCAGCCCGTCGGTGCCGCCTGCCCTCTGCTCGGGGACGTCACTGCGATTTCCGCTGGAGCTGAGGGTCTCCTTTGCTTTGGCCTCCATCTGAGAAAGACAAACAGTGGATAGGAAGGGGGGCAAGCAGCACAGCAGCAGCTCCCACGGAGGGGTCACCTGCCCTCTTACACCAGAGTCTTGCCCCAGAGAGTGCCCTCACCCACCCTGGGGTCAAAGGTGAGGGAGTCAGAGCTCCAATGCCCATCTGCAAGGGACCTGTGTCTTTAGAATGCCCATTTCTTACAAATGGAGTCGATTTAAAAACCACTATTTTTTTGGGGGGGGGGGCATCACTGCTCTCCGGTGGTGGGAGTAGGAGGCCCAGCCCCACTGCTGGAATTGAACCTCCGTCCCAGTGGGCCGCAGTCCCGCGCACAACCACTACGCCCCCGGGGCTCTGCCCCCAAACCACTATTTTGTAAGTAAATCATTCTATCAAGGGCTCTTGTAATAATCCATACATCACTTGAATCAAGCACATTTGTGTTTATGCTGCCATAATAATTTCCCATTTTCTTTCTGCTTGAGCCTTTAGTATCAGCTCTTCTTTTTTTCCTTCTCTCTCCCACCCTCTTGAACCCTTGATAAATTTGAAGTTATTTTAACTTTTGTATCTTACACCATCCTCTTCGTCTCCCTCCACTTTCGCGGGGGGTGGGGTGCTATAGGTCAATCACTATGATCGGCGTCCCCTTTCCGGCCCTATCCTCACGCTACCAGTACTCCCCATACATTCCTGCTGGGTTTGTCTGTCCTGGATTCTGTGGGTAGAGAGTTCATATCTATACCTGGGTGCAATGTAGAAATGGGGTCATGACAGGGGCGGTGGGAGGAAACATTCAAGAACTAGAGGAATGTTGTTTCATCAGTGCTGTACTGCACTCATTCCTTCCCTGTGACCTATCTGTGAGGTGATTGGCTACTGATGGCCTTTGGGTTTCTGTTCATTCCCACTGGCATGATTACTTGTTTGGGGTCTTCTAAAGCCTGATACCCGATCCGGTCGACCCCTCATGATCACACAGGCTGGAGAGTTTCTTCCATGTGGACTTTGTTGCTTCCCTACTAGATGACTGCTTGTTTAACTAAGCCTTTAAAACCCCAGACACTAAATCTTTTTAATAGCTAGGCACCATCTGACCATCAGCTTTATCCACCACATACACTTATTTTGTCTTCAGTAATTGTGTCGGGAAGGTGGGCATCACAGAATGCCAGGCTCTTATAACAAAATGTTCTTGCATCAAAGGAGGACTTAAGTAGAGGCCTAACGTCCATCTGGTACTACGATACTTTTTTTTGGGGGCGGGGGGGCGGGAGCGGAGGGAGAGATAATACTAACATATTAAAAGTGCTATATAGTAATATGTTTACACATATACATTTATACTTCTATATACTTCTTTTGCCTCCTAATTCTTCCCTCTATTTCCTATTACTTTCCTCCAGTCCCATTAGGCAATTAATTCTTAATCACTTAACGTAAGTCCTTGCCTAGCCCTAGCCTGCTGTATCAGGAAAGATCAGGCACAAGGTTCCACTTTCTGTCCACATGCGGCTACAGTGTTTGGGAGGGAGATGCACATTCTTCCATTCAATCCCCATTGCTTCACAGGCTGGTGAAGACTCTCTGCCCCCAGAAAGAGCTCCAGGCTCAGGAACCACAGAGGCAGCTGTACTTTGTCCTACAGGGTCACCACGGGTCACAGGGCAGCAACTGGTTTGGGGCAGTGGGGGCCTTTTTAAAAAGGCAGTCAAGGCAAAGCCCCAGAGGGACCTGAGATGGGACCCAGACCACCACATGCCAACCACAGAGCCCACATGTGGGAGACCACACACACCATCGAGTCTGCTGCCGCCATGGAACCACAAAGGAGGACACCACGGGGACAAGGGGACTGCTTCACAGCGCCATAGCCAGCCAGGAGAGCAGCTTCAGTGAGAGCATGTCAGACAGACTGTGCTTGACACTGGGCAGCACCACACACCTGCACACTGAGTCCAAGGTAAATGAACATCGTGGGTAGGGCTTCTGGGGTCTTACATTAATACAGTAAAACACCTTCATACAAACTGGACTGGGGGCTGAGCCCCGGTGGCGTAGTGGTTGTGCGCGGGACTGCGGCCCACTGGGACGGAGGTTCAATTCCAGCAGTGGGGCTGGGACTCCTACTCCCACCACCGGAGAGCAGTGATGCCCCCCCCAAAACAAACAAACAAACAAACAAACAAATTGGACTAGGAAAGTCCTTGTCTGGAATCCTGCACACCACAGCTCCAGGATCTTCTGGGCACAATCTATGTTTATCCATCAGGCGTGGCGGGCCCCAGCCACACTCATTCTCTGCCATGTGAAAGGGGCAGCTTTGAGCCGCTGCCAAGGAGGAACACGGCCCATGAAAGGGGAAATATTTGCTATTTTGTCTTGTACATAAAAAGTGTGCTGGCACGTGCTCCAGATAATAGAGTGAGGACACGCACATGCAAGAGCTGCTGCTGCCAGGTCTTTACCAGGGTCCGGCAACTCCCCAGGTCACAGGGAGAGCCACTGCACGACCACCTGCTCGTGCCAGCAACCCAGCCTCAAAGTGACTCGGACCCACCTGTCCACTAACCTCCACCTCTAGGCCCAGCTGGAGGGCTTGCCGGGGTACAAGGTGGGTCACAGGATGGAAATTCCCACTCGGGAGAGAAGCCACAAGGGTGAGAGTACAGGTCAGGTGTGGCGTGTGCTGTGCTGGCTGTGCTCTGACGTGACTCCCGGCCGAAAGCGTGGTTCACATGCACGCAGCCCCATGACCATCTCCCACATAGCAGACTTCCAGAAATGCAGAGGCCTGTAACGTACTGCAGCTCTTACCGTGAAACGTCTGCTGTGCGTGGGCAGGCAGTGGGGAGTGGGCCAGTGGCGCTGTGTGCTGGGCTCCCGGCTGTAAACCCTTTAGTAAATCTGAAGTGAGGGAAAAGACTGTCAGCGGGAGCCCTGGCAGGCCCATGTGCGCACACGCATACCCCGCACACCCAATGGGAGAGCAGCCCCGACATAGATTTACACCTGTGATGCACACGAGGGGGATTCAGAAAACCTGGAAACATGGAATTGAAATATAGTGCCAGTTTCCATGAATTTTTTTGGGGGGGGTGGGGGGCATCACTGCCCTGGTGGGAGTAGGATGCTCAGCCTTGCTCTTGGAGAGCTGCTGCTGGCTTTGAACTGCCAACCCTGTGGGCCGCAGTCCCGCATACAACCACTGCGCCACCAGGGTCAGGCCCCAATGAACTTTTTAAAGCTCCCATGTGTATGTTAAAAACAGGTGGCCATCAAGTTGGTTCCGACTAGCTGCCAGCCACCGCACTGGGTGGACCAGAACTGCCCCCAGCGTGGCTCTAAGGGCAGCTGACTGATTGTGGGCATGCAATAGGGGACATAGGAGGGGGTCATTGAAGAAAAAAAGGAAAGGGAATCCCAGATACATTTGACCGGTCACGTGCCTGATAAAGTCAAGTGCTTGGGAAAGAAAAAAAGAAACACCACAAAACCCTTGTCTTCAAAAAAAACCAAACTAAACCAACAGAACCCTTTCCTTCCCTCCCGGCGCCAGGCCGACTCACTCTGCGTGAGGCTGTGGTGGAAGGCTGAGGTAGATCCCGAGGCCGTGGTCGCTCCAGCGGAGTCTGTTCCGAAGCCGAGGAGCTCCAGGGGAAACTGGAAGGGCATGGTCACTGGAACAAGGCCACCCAGCATCCCAAAAGGAGCCATGTTTTGATTGGTTACAGACAAAGGTGACGTCATGAGAGTCAGAGGTGAGGCATTAGCCAATAGTGACGCTCCTGCTGTGGACTGCAGAAACCAGGGGTCAGAATGGGAAGGACACGGGGTGCGTCACCCGCTGCCGCCTTGCTCCGCGCCCGCAGTGGCACAGGGCTGCTTCTAACACGGGGCTCCACTCACAAAGGTACGTGGTTTGAGAACGAAATGAAAAGGCAATGGAATTTTCCCACAGACTTTTTGAAGTGCTTCATCTTTGCTCCCGCATGGACTGTGGGAAGCTCACTGCAGTGGGGTCTACTCTGACCCACCGTGACCCTGCAGGGCAAGACAGAGCAGAGCTGCCACCTTGGATCGCCAAGGCTGCAGACAGCCAGCTCTTTCTGAAAGCAGAGATCAACAGATTAGACTGTAAGATACGTCACCCGAGATTTTTCTTAAGACACTCACGGAGGGCTGAGCCCCGGTGGCTTCATGGTTGAGAGCGGGACTGCAGCCCACTGGCTTGGCGGTTCAAATCCAGCAACAGCAAAGCTGGGTAGCTCCCACGACCCCCAGAAGGCAGTGATGCCGCCTGCCCCCTCCCCCCCCCCCCACACACAAAAGACACACAGAGATGCAAGGTTGTGTCTCCTTTTTGCTCCAACAAAGAAAGAACGACCTTAAGACTGAGGTGGGCAATGGAGGGGGCTTCGGAAAATGTGCAGAAATTGTCCATTCTTTTAAACTTCATCTCCCACACTTGTGGAAGCTTCTCAGTATTCAACTGCTGCCCACACTGGCCGTGGCCAGTGGCCGCCTCCAGATTGCATGTGAAACTGCCGGCGAACTTGCCTGACCCATCATCTCCATGACAGTCACTTCTGGTTTCGCTTTCTGCTTTGTCACCTGCGCCCCAAGCCCCCAGACATGAGTACTAAGTTCCAGATTCAGCCACCACACTGTCCCTCTCTCGGAGCCCAGCTGCCCCATCCTCTCCGCATGCCACTACCCAGGCTGCGCCTCCAGGTCATCAGCCACCCCTGCCCATGGCCCTCTGTGTCGACCTTTCCTGGGCAGGACCACCACTTCCAAGTGTCCTCTACCCTCGCCCATTGCCACCATGGCGGCTCAACCCCGAAGCCCGGAAATGATCTCATGTGCTCTCCTTACTAACACAGGCCCTCTATTTGCACTACCACTCTGTCCTCACCCTCTGAAGACCGGTACCACCCCCACCCTGAAGAAGATGTTCTGGAAGAAGAGGTCTCGGAGGTGAGCTTCTGAGAAATGTCCTGCTTTACTCCAGAAAGCCAGAAAGCTAACTTCAACCTTGGATCGACTTTGGATACAGGAACAAAATAGTTCTTTTCCACTTTGACTTTCCTTTTTTGTTTGTTTGTTTTTTGGGCATCACTGCCCTCTGGTGGTGGGAGTAGGAGGCCCAGCCTTTGCTCCTGTGGAGCTGCTGCTGGAATTGAACCTCCATCCCAGTGGGACGCAGTCCCGCGCACAACCACTACGCCACCGGGGCTCAGCCCGACTTTCGTTTTTTTTAAAAAAACATTATTTATTAAGTAATCAATTTCCATGCTGCTTTTTTAATTTCCACAATTCATAATTCCAGTTTCATGTTTTTTTTTCCCCTTAAACCTCAGAACCTACGTTAGTACAAGTTTGCAAAGCACTCTGGGATGCTTCTGTGAGAATCTGATGCTGCAGCTGTTCACTGTGCACATCAGTCACTGAAGCACGACAAAACAAAACCTATTCTGGCAGAGGTTGACTAATGGAGGGATCACGCCAAATTTATAGCACAAGCACTTACCTCACAAGTGACTAGTGCAAGTTAAAAAGGCAAGTTGTTTCCAGATTTATTCTTTAAATGTCATCTGTTTCTAGCAGAGGGCCTATTCTTTTGGACTTCTGTCACAGGATGTGTCTATCTTCTCTGGCAAAGCAGAGGCCCCACAGCTGCAGACACAGGCCAGTCAGTCTGTGCAGTGTGCGTGCTGAGTAGAGGGACATGGCCCTGTTTCCTAGAGGAGTAGGGAAGGTCACAGGTAACAGGTAGGCAAGACTGAAAAGCTGACCTAATTATTCTAAGCGCTCTAGCTAAGGAAGGATGCTTCGCAGCACCTACTTAACAATGTCTATGTCCCCACTGATGTGGAAAAGAGGTGAGTTTCCTAGATCACAAACGGCAGTTTGTCATGCCCCAGGGAGGCTGTCTCCACTTGGACGTCTCTGCATCTTGGCATTTACGGACAGAGCCCGACCCATTATTTATTAAGTAGTCAGTGACTGATTGCACTGTGTACAGCTGTAGCATCAGATGCTCACAGAAGCATCCCAGAGTGCTTTGCAAACTTGTACTTCTATAGGTTCTGAGGTTTTAAAAAAAAATCCTGAAACTGGAATTAGGAGCTGTGGAAATTAAGAAGGTGGCATGGAAATTCATTACTTAGTAAATTACCTTCACCACACCAGGCAGTGTCCACTGCTGTGTCTGGCACCAAGTGCTTGCTGTTATTTTTCTCCTCCAAATGTCCCAATGCCACAGCACTAGATCTGGGCAGAAGGAAGAAGGTCTTAGATCCTTTTCGTTGTCATTAATCCTAAGTGCTAGGTACTGTTCAATTGATTCTGTTATTTTGTCTACCAGTAAGGAAGGGCTGCAGCTTTGCTGGTTCTCATGTCAGGAGATGCTCACATGCTCCCCACTGCACCTGCGTCCGGCGGTGGCGGTGGCGGTGGCGGGCCCTGCCACAGCCGAGCAGCCTGGAAAGTCTCACACACCGCCATCTCTCCTGGCCCTCATACCCCACTTCCTTGTACTGCCTCCACCTATCCTCCCACACATCTAACCTCTCTCATCTCAACCCTGCGCCCGAATCTCGAGGAGCTCGGTGACTATTTCGCCGTGGCACCCAGTGCCCAGCAGGCAGGCAAGACCACTCTGAAACGGTCAGCTCCTCCCATCCACCTCATGCGCTGCCATCACTTACCTCCCTTTCCCGGGCCAGAGGAGATTCTTGCTGACATGAACTAGGGGATACAATGAGCGTATGCTCTATTTTTATGAAAATAACTTACGTTAATCGGGTTTTGCAAATCATGTGCCCCCTCACATTAGTACTAAATGAGTTATGGGCACGCACACTTGCTAAGGGAATGTGTTGTATGAATGGATGTTTTCTCGCTTCCACAATTTCCCCTTACACAAAGGAAACCTCCCTGGCTTCATGCTCAAGTCTTTCCTTCACTGTGCAGCCATGACACACAGATTGGCGCCCTTAGGCCACTTGAACAGAGATGGCCCGGTGACGAGAAGCAGGGAGCCTGAGGATCACAGAGTCCTGCTAATGAGCAGAACCAAATGGTCTTGCGTTGAAAGCAGCATTAAAATAGATGGGTACCACCAATTACAGCAACTCCAAAAAGTGTGTGAGCATTTGAAAAAAAAAGAGAGAAAACCTGATCTACCTTTAAAGAACGTTCCTACCCATGTTTATCTGTCTATGAAACAAAATGGAAACATTAGCACACGCCCCACATTACGTGGCCCTTCAGAGCTTGTTCTGGTCTTGCGGGGGGGGGGGGGGGGGGCTGCTGGTCTTCAGGCGCGCGCTCCGAAGGACCATGAGCAGGACGCAGCCAGACAATCCCGGATGAGGCCCATGTTCCATTTCCAGGGAACTCTCCTTGGCGGACACTTCCCCTGGTCCTTAGGTCACATACTCCTTCCTGTTCAGTGAGCCTCTCTCTCCCGTTTCCACAGGCCCTGAGCTGCAGGTCAGCCACCCACGGCCACTGGAGACCCTTCTGGAGGCGTCCGACCAAGTCAAGCTGTGGCTCTGCCCGTGGTTCCCCTGCTGGCCATCACGTCCCACCTCAGCAGCTCCTCCCGCAGCTGCCCCTTCTCGAACTTAGCCGCCCCAGGAGGGCTTCTCCAGGAATGAAGGGAGGCTGTCTGCTTCCGTGAAGCCCGGGAATACGGACACTCACAGGGCTTTTTTATTGGTCACATGCCCTGTGGGTGGGAATAGGCTGATGGCAGCAAGCTTTCCTGAGAAGAGGCTTTGCTGGGTCCCTGACAGCCTCACTGCAACTCTCCCTGGCCACGCCTCAGCCATGCTGCCCTACCACAGCGCAGGCACGTCCTTCAAAGCTCTGTCTGTGCCCTCTCTGCCTGCAATATGTCCTCCCCAAGGGCAGGGATCTTAGGTACTGCCCCCCCTGTGGGGCACCCCTGGAGGAGCGCCTGGCACCAGTGAAGAGATAATTCCTCAGGGCAGGTGAGTGCTGGGCTTCCCTTGGCAAAGACAGGATGCACTTCAATTTGAAGGCCAGAGGAGTTCCTCTGGGGGGGTCATGGAGAAGAAAGCAGAGCGAACGGCCTAGAGTACTGGTTCTCACCTTCCCCAACCCTGCCGCCCTTTCAGATAGCTCCTCAGCTTCTCTGCTGACCATCCCCAACCAGAATTTTATTTATTTTTTGTTCAGAAAGTTATTTTTAAAGCTATTTCACAGCTGTCATTTTGCTACTGTGATGAATTGGGCAAGCCCTGTGAAAAGACTGTTCAACTCCCAGAGGGGTCGCGACCCCCAGGTTCAGAACCGCTGGTCTAAAGCCAGAAGAAGGCTACTATCCGTCAGAGGCCAGACGGGGCCCTGTACCCTGAAGGGAGCAGAGAGCAGGAAGGCCATTAATGTGACCAGCAGAGTCAATCAAGGGGCTGGGCAAAGCAGGAGACAGAGGCCACTGCATTTGAACAGACCCAATGAGCGGTGCAGGCAGTCCACCAGGGGCCCAAGCCATCTCGTCCCGAGTGAAGGACCAGGGGTGACTTGTCCCACATGTGGTCTGTTGACCAGGCAGCCTTTCGTAAGGAAACAGACATGGAAATGTCCAGAGTGATTCGGTAAGACCCGAGAGGTAACGAAAGATGGAAAAAGAAAAGCTATTCAAAGGAAATTAAGTAATTTTAGGGAGCAAACGAAAGCTTAACACTAAGCAAGCCAGTGCAGGTGTGGTGACGTGGGAAGGGCGTGAGAAAATCCAAGGGCTGGGAGCAGCCGACAGCAGGGAAGGCACGAGGCAGCAGGCGCTGCTGTTCGATGCAGTCCTGTCCCTGTGCGTGGCTCAGCCCGAGGGTCCATCTGAAAGCCAACTTCTACACAGAGAACACGGACTGGAACACAGACCGCCTCCCGTGCCTGACCAAAGACATTCCTGGATACAACACACAATTCCTGGTTCTCTACCTGTTGCGGATCAAAGTAAAAGCAAGCAGGGGAAACGCTCGTTGGTCCCCGATTTCACGGGGCTGAGCTCATGGGGAGCTGAATTTTGTTCCACACTAGCACTGGCCAGGGGCAGGCTGGAACCTGGAGCTGCAGGTGTGCGGGAGGCTCACAGCTGTGTGACCAGCCACGGGGAGATGCTCTCCACAATCAACTAAGATTTACGCAGGAGCAACTTGAAGTACAAACACTTCCTCAGACCCAGCCCAAGGCCACACTCCTGGCCACCAAGTCAATTCCGACCCAGGACAGGCCAGGCCCACCCTATGGCTTTCAGAGACGGGAATGGTCAACAAGAGGAGAAGACTTCCTCTTTCTCCGGAGGGCCCCCAGGTACGTTCCAGCTGCAGGCCCTGCAGTTTGCAGCACAGGTGAAGCCCCCACACCACCCGGCACTTGCTCCCAAGAGAAGGGGACTGCTGAGGTGACGGTGGAGAGGACGTTCTCCATCTCCAACACCAAGGGGGAGGGTGGGGCTCGCAGCCTCTCCAGCCAACCCAGCTTGAGCATGGGGGCAGAAACCACAGAGCAGGACAGACACTTGACGTGAGGAAACAGCTAGGCTTGACATGACCTTTAGTCTTAAGTCACTACAAACTAGGCAAGCCCGGCATGACTTGGGGGCATCAAGGCTGTGGAAATGTACTGGTGACATGGGCACAACCTAAAAGTCAGGGTGGCCTCGGGCGTCTCCTATGCAATCCTCCACCCGAAAACCAGGGTGTGTGGAGCAGTGGATGAGCCAGGGCCTGGGAGGGGCTGGAGGAAGGCACCCATGGCTGCCATGCTCAAGAGGAGAGCAAGCCAGCTGGGAGGGTCCTGAATGACAAACCCGGGCTCGGAGAAGTCGTGGCCCAGGGGGACTACGGAGACCAGCGTGACGCAGAAAGTCAGAGCAAAGTGGCTGCAACATCAACGCAAAGTAACACAGGCTTTGATACCTGATTAAATACAAACTACAAAGCGGCTTCAAAGAAGTCAGTGGAAAACGTCCCTATCGCCTAATTCCGTCTTCAGGAACGTCTGGCAGCCCCTCGTCCAGGTGGCAGGAGGGAGGAGACGAGAGGGCATCGGTCGGGCTCCTGAGGACCGGCTGCGCTGTGCTGAGTGATCAGGTTTAAACGTGCACGTTGGCTGAGGTACTGGGCTGGAGTCAACAGAGCCCAAACCAAAACCCTGCCAACAAGATGTCATCCTAACAAGCCCGTCACGGGAGCAGGGGCACTCCTCACCCATCACCAGCCTGGTATCAGACGGACTTTAACAGGTAGGACGGCGCCACCCTCCCTGCTGGCCCAGGGGCGTGCGCACCGTACATACCTGCACACTGGCTGTTACCACTGAAGACCCTGAGGCAGAGGACGGTCTGTGTGGAGCAGACAATGGTTTAGTAGCACCCTGTGTTCCACTTCCTGTCCCCCCAGACAGACTAGTCCTACCAGTTCCGCTTGAGCTGAGGGTGCCCCCTCTGCTGGCAGGTACATTCATTGCAATTCCACTCAAGTTGCTCTTGCCAGCAGACCCCATGGGCGCTGAGTTTGTGAGCTTGGAAGCGGCCGGGAGGGCTTTTGCAGCGGTGCGGTGGGTTGGCAGTGCGTTCAGGGTGGGAGAGTGTCTGCTAAGGCCCATCCCGCTGGGCTGCTTGGGGCCGGGGTTGCTGCCAGCGCTGCTCGAGGGGCCACTCTGGGCGACGAGTGCGTTTGGGCTGTGAGAACTCGGGGACGTAGTGGGCTTGGGGGCTGGGTTGGATTTGGACATCAGCTTCGTTGACACCGAAGGCTTGGCGGACAGAGAGGGCTTGGGCGTGGGCGAAGGCTTGGGCGACGTGGCAGGTTTTGGGGAGGCAGCGAGCTTGGGGGAGGCAGCCATTGAGAACGGAGGCTTGAACGCCTGCGTGGAGATCTGTGACACCATAGCCTTGGCTAAATAGTTACTGGAGGTAGTGGTGCTTGGGGCTGTCCTGGAGGCCAGGGGGTGGGGCCCTGCAGACCCATTTCCAGATGAGGGGCTGGGCAGAGGCAGGCGGTACAGAAGCGGCTTGTCTGCAGACTTCATCAAAGGGGCAGAGCAGGACACGTGGGGGGTGCTGCTCAGCTTCACCACGGGGTTGCTCTGGGACTTACTGATGGTCGCCTGCAGTGGGGACACGTAGTTCTGTGGGACCGCCGAATGCTGGTGCACCTTTGTGGTTGGTGCTAGGGAGGCCGTCTCCTGGGTCCCCGAGGCGCCCAGGGAGTGAGAGGAGGCAGTGACGTGGGTTTGGGAGGAGGAGGCAGTGATGTGGGGCTGCGAGGAGGGGGCGGTGGAGATCTGACCTGACCGCTGCAGCCCTTGCTGGAGCAGCCGGGCAGGCAGAGGCTCAAGGGAGACTTTCGGGTTCTGAATTGAGGCCCCTGCAATGAGGCCGGACGCGATGGCGGTGTGGGCGAGTTCCGGGGCTTTCTTTGGGGCCGGGCAGCTATGGCCGGCGATGAGACTAGAGGAGTGGGCTGTCGGAGCGGAGTCCAGCTTCTTGGGCGCAGCCAGAGGCAGCTTACTCATGATGCTGGCCAGCTTCTCCTCTCTCAGGCCGGGCCGGGGCTTGGTGGGCAGCACGCTCATGCGGGAGCTAACAGCAGGGCCCTTGCTCCCGTTGTTGATGGCTGCCAGCGCCTCAGACACCAGCTCTAGGGAGGGCGCGTGGAAGGCCAGGTCTTCATCCAGGGAGTCATCCAGGCAGATGGTCTCCTGGGCGGCGGCCGAAGCAGCACTGGTGGAGGCCACGGCCCCGCTGGAGCCCACAGAAGGGCCAACAGGAGGCGGCCCGGGGCCGGGGGTCTTCTGGTCCTTCTTTGGGCTGCACTCCTAGCATTACAGTGTCGGAGAGGAAAGACAAGAGAGAGCACAAAGTTAAAAAGAAGTGAAGTACAAAGGACTGAGAAAGGCTTGTGACGGGCACATTGTTCCCTGCTGGAAGTCCTTAGTGAGGCGGCACAGGGCACACACCTGCCCTCCCACGGAGCCTGGCTGAGCAAGCCTCGCCAAGGAGTGGGCAGGAATCCCCAGGGGTGGCAGTCACCTTACTGACAAAGCCCTTGTAACAGATCTCAAGGCACAATTCTATTCCCACCCGCCGCTGCCTTTATTCTCCTTGAGCTCCTGTGCTAGACAAGCCCCTACACCCTGCTCCCAGGCCCAGTTGTCAGACCGGCTGCATTTCCCATGCTCTGTCCCTCTGGTCGGGCACCAGCACGAGAGGCAATGACAACAAGGACATCTGCAGCAGCAGTGCCACTGTGCTCGGCTGCATGCCAGCCCCCAGAGCCCTCTGTCACCTAGTCAGCGCCATGTGCTGAGCACCCAATGATGAGAACACAAAGGCGTCTCTGGACATCTAAGGATGTCTGGAAGGTTGGGACAAAAAATGAACCTTGCTTAAAAATTCAGGGA
>PVJH01044221.1:0-13136 GCA_004026705.1 Nesogale talazaci | reverse complement strand
GAACTCTGTTGCAGTTTGTTGCCTGGGGTTTGTAGTTTGTCGCCTTTGTAACTGTAAACAGCCCTGGCCTCTGAAGCCAGACTTGCAGCTGTGCTGCCATTCACTTGTTAAGTTTGAAGATCACGATATGCTAATTGCCTAAACTTGCTTGCCCTATAAAACTGGCTTACTTCTCACAAATCAAAAAAAAAAAAAAAAAGAACCCCACCCCATCCCAGAAAAGATGTAACAACTGACACAACGTATGTATGTATGTATGTATACAGTATGATGAGTGCTGTATGAGTCCCCAATAAAATGAATTAAAAAAAAAAAAGGATAATCATTACAGAGCTGAGCCCCGAGAGCGTAGTGGTTGTGTGCGGGACTGCAGCCCACAGGGTTGGCAGTTCAAATCAAGCAGCAGTTCTTCAGGAGCAAGACTGGGCCTCCTACTCCCAACAGGGGGCAGTGATACCCACAAAAAAAGGATAATCATTACCTTTGAATCATGGTGCTGGTGAAGAATCCTGAGACAGCTGAAAGGACAAACTGATCAGCATTAGAAGAAGTAAGGCCAGAGTGAATCTCAGAGAGAGAAGAATGACAAAACATTGTCTTGCACACTTTGCACAGTTTGGCAGGAGAAACCAGTCCCCAGCGATGGACGTCATATTTAGTAAAGCGGAAGGAGAGCATACAAGAAGGCCCTCACTCAACAAACTGGATGGACACAGCAACTGCATCCATGGGCTCGGGCTTAGGGACAAGTGTGGGAAGGGCAGTGCGAGGTTTAACTCTCTTGTATATGGGGTCTCTACCGGTTGGAGCAGACCTAATGACACCTAAGAAGAGCAACAATAGCCCTTTTATGATCAAGCAAATTGTATCAAATAATATCAACTATAAAACTACCTGCATCAAATAAGGAAATTAAAGAAAAATTAAATTGTTTCCAATGTCACCACTCAGCACACAAAATAGCTTACACATACCGTCAATTATATTTGCATTTGAGGCACTCAAATTTAATTAAAAGAGAAAACTTTTCTGTAGAAACTCATGGATTTCTTTTCAAACAAATACCTAAATTATTTTATTATAATTTTAATTGTAAAGGAATGGAAAAAGATCATTATTGATCAATGTATTGATTGAGTTTAAGAAATTTTCTGACCCAGTATATGCTTTAAGTCTATAGCATGAGGAACATTAGTTGAAGTTTCATAGTGTTATGAGTAAATACCCTGTACTGAGATTTTCTTTAGTCATACTGTTTATTTAATAAGGTATTTGGGTAACATAAATGGCTTGTGCTCCATTCTTAACTTAGAGGTTGACAGCTCAAGCACCACAGAAGAAAAGGCTAGAATTCTGCTTCCATATAGATGACCATCAAGAAGTATCTGTGCTATAGTTCGAATCTGTAACACATGATGCATCGTGAGTTATGATTGATTTGATGGCAGTGCATTTGAATTTTAGCCCAATCATGCATTAAGAGACATCATATGGGGGACATGACATTTTATCAACAACTAGACTTCATTGGAAAAATATATCTCCACCCCTATATGGATAAGTATTACCTGTGCTCAGAGAATTTGGGGGAATAGTGGTTAGACTTTGAGTTGCTACCTGTAGAGCCAGTTATTTGAGAACACCATGAGAGAAATATGTGGCTTCCTAGTTTGGGGAAGACATGCAGTCCCAGAAACCTACAGGGCCAGGCCAGCCTGCCTTACAAGGTCTCCCTGATTAGAATTGACTTGCAACAGTTTGTTTTGTGAAGTGGTATTTTTTCACCTGGTTGCTTTTCATACATTACCCTATTCATGATGACACATTTGTATTATTGTATAGATGATCTTTTCCATTGAATTTGCACAGAATTGTTTTTGCCTATTGAGAGTCATAAATGTCCCCTGCAACACACACACACACACACACACATCCACACACACACTAATAGACCAACTTACCAAATATTTTAAGTTATAAAAGCCTAAGGTTTTGAACTTAGCATCAAACCTCTTGTAACACCCCCATTGCATTGTAAAGAAGAAGCTGAAGGCAAACAGAGCCTTCATTTTTTAGTGTTTTGTTGTTGTTGTTGTTGTTGTTGAACTGAATTGTCAATAGGGTGGCCAAGTCTCCATTCAACAATTCCTACCTATTTTATGTCACTGATTGTGATTTCTAAAATATAGCATTATTTATCCCACTACTGCTCCACATTTTCCTCTTTTTATTCCTTCTTTCCAAATGCATTATTCTAGGTTTAATAGAGAAACAAATTCATAGGCACTCATATGTGCATAGGAAGGGCCATTATATACAAAGGAAATTGAATATTGAGAAAGCATCCATGCATCCAATATCACCCCATACACCCAATACCAAGCAATAAAGTCCTCTTCAGACCATGAAACACATGCAACGACACCAAGTGTGGCATCAATATCACAGGTCTGTGGTTGCAGTCTTGTGAGTCCCATGGCAGTAGAAGTATCTCAGCACTGCCAGGGGTCTCCAGTCTATCAGTGTAGTACCATGTATTTTGTCAATAAAGCATCTCTCAATGAGTGAGTTGTGTGAGAGAGAGAGTGTCTCCCACTTCTGGGAAGAAAATAATGGAATCCCAGAATTCTTAGGGAAATCCATGTCCACAAAGAGGCCGCATTGAAAAACTAGACCTGACTGCTTCACTTCTAACCCTCTCAAGTAGCAAATTGACATCAGACTTTTAACCCTTCTGAACTTTGCCATTGACTTGGTGCGAGCCTTCTGGTCAGTAAAGGTTGTTTTAATGTGTGATTATATCTCTCATATTATTGCTCCCCTTATAGGTACGCCTATCATTTGTCTAAAAATTCAGTCAAAGAAGTGAATTATCTATTTGAACAGAATGTCAGTTAAGGGTTATAGTCTCATGTGTTCTAACAGTTTATATCTGACAGTGAGCTTGATTTTATAATTTATTTTTTGGTTTTTTTTTTCACATTTTCCTTCCACCCTATCTGGAAAGTTCTAGTATGATCCCATTCAGAGCATTGGTAGGATACTTGCACACTAGAAGGTACTGCTGGGATCAGGATTATGGAGACTGATATTTGCATTAGTCCATTGTAGTGATTGCATTCGGTTTTAATTTTCTCACTCTTCTTTTTTTTTTCTAGGCAAGGAGAGGCTAATGGTCATACCTTTGATTGTTCTTTATGAATTTTTAAAACCTCAGTCACTCCTGACCAAAGTAGAGCATTGTTTTTGAGGATTACTTTATACCAATTCACCTGAGTAGTCCCTAAGACTATGTTCTTATTTCTCAGTTCCAGAAGCCCATTTCTTCAGAGAGGGTGACTGTGCCATAGAAGTTCTCATAATTTTCTTCCCTGCCTGATCTCTCATTCAAGGAAAGATTTGCAGCAAAATAAATGTTAACCCTTTGTATATGTGTGGGTATGCTCCCAATCTGTCTCCCATGCTGTTCAATGTGCTTATCTTTCTATGCATCTATTTGCAGACCACCATGATTTTAGGATTATGCATATAGCACAGTATTTGTCTCTGTTGCCTTTACATTTTGTACTCCTTACTGTGTGTGGCTTTCCCTATCTGCATAATTTTTTGCTGACCTCTCTCTTACTGCATTTTGTCATTTCCTTCAACCAAGTTAGCACTTTTCAATTTGTTTGGTTCCTATTTTAAAAGTCACTCATATTAATTTTGAGAGGTAGAGAAGAAAGAGGGGGTCACAAATCTGTTGAATCATTTTGAAGAAGTTATAAGCTGTGAATGTCTTTGTAAGGGACTTTTTCAGTGGCCAAGTGTATTAAGGGCATGTGAAGGGCTTAGGTGCTGTGAAGGGCATAGGTGTTGGTTTTTTGGACCATTGCTTCCCAGTCTTCTAAATCATCACTGAACTTTGCATTTTCTCTCATATAGGATTGGGTGTTTTCCCAAAAATTCCATTGTTTCATTTTTTTTTCAGTTAAAATTATTCCCCACAATAAGCAGTAATTCTTGTATAGTTGTCTGTTGTTACTTGAACCAGTTTCACATCTTTCTGTCACACATGTTAGTACATTCATAAAGATGAATTTGATTCTGTAATTAAAAAATACGTGACATGTTTTAACATATCCTCATTAATGAATGTTAAACAGATTGAGTTTTAAAATCTGAGCAGTTGATTAATTGTGAAAATAGTTATTGATTTCTAAACTTGTCTTGTTAATGTTCTAGTGACAATCAAACAAACCAGCATAACTAAGTGAAATGGATTCCTGGAGAGTCAAAGCATGAGCTCATTCACGAAATGGAAAGGACTCTGAGGGGAACAGGCCTTTCACTGCAAATGGAAGAGGTTCCCTCTTAGTAATGAGAGAGGGATTCCTCTCAAAGATCAAATAGCTATCTCCTCTTAAATAAATGGTTCATGGGCCACATCTGCTCTTCGTGAGCTCCTCAAAGGAAATGGGGAAGTCAACTCCAAAGCAGTCCAAGGCAGGCAGCTACAAGGAATAGATCAGACATACCTGTACCTCTATCATCCTGCTATCACTGATCAATCAATTTAAATATCTACAAAACTATTATAAGAGTTGCTAGGGGTGTGTATGTTAGATAACTTTCATCTCATTTTTAGACAAACTTTAGAAATCTGGACATGTTGGTATGTGGAAGCATAATCAATAGTGGTCCCGATTTTAAATATATTTCTTTGTGAAATAATTGTTTTAAATACATATAGGTTTTCCAGTTTCTAATAGAATGTCTTTATTAGCTTTTAAGCTTGTTTCAACTTACTCTAAAGCTGTTTTTTAGTTAGTGTGGTGTAGTGAAATTACTTGGTATGGCTATCCTATCTATGTTTTTTTCAAAACCCAGCATATGAGTAGCTGGATCCACGCAAATGGGTGTGAGAAATACTTAACAGAGGTGATTCGTCATGTTCCCCACTCCACTGTGTATATAAAAGAGCCACCTCAGAAGCAGAAAGTGAGAGGATCTTGTGACCACAAAAAGAAGAGATACAAGTGAAGCATATGTGAAACCTGTGTCCAAAATGTCAGAAGTAGCAGGGCACCAGCGCTGCCTTGCACATACCACAACTCAGGGTAGAGAAGCACTGCTGAGAAGAGGGGCTGGGTTTCCTGGCCCAATGAACCAGAGGCCAAAGGACCACCTATCTGAGAGGCTGGAGACCAGAGGAAAACACCTACCATCATGTCTTAGAAAGTCTAGTTTTGAGAAAACAATTGTTTCCTAAATATTTTGTAACCTATTATTTTCCCTAATAAATCTCATAAATGTGAATATTGTCTAGGGGCTTATATTGCCATTTGAATAAGTTATTTCTCAAGTAGAGAAATAGAAATTGCAGAGAAATCCCGGTAGGAGGGGTTTTGATGTCAACGAGTGTAATTGAGACCAGAGCCAATATTGATTGTGTTTCCACATTGCCAATATGAATGGACATCAGAAGTTTATGGAATTAAAGCTATCTAACATAGATACCCCAGTGGCTTTTTTCATATTTAAATGACTATCTATATAAATACACATTCATTCATATTTAAATGAATTTCTTAGGGATCGAATATATAATTAAATGTATTTTAAAATATGGGTAATTTATTCTAAAAACTTGAAATAATGCCTCAGATAATACTGCAAAATGTAAGTAAGAATACACCAGAACTGCAGTAGCACCGTTAGAGTTCAGATAGAAGAATTTTAAATAAGCAACATGAAGCGTGGAGTACGAATACCAGGTAGCAAATGTGACACTTAGCTTGCTAACATGATCCCAATGAAAGGACATTGTCTGTAGCTTTATACAGCAGTGAATTTTGAAATACTGACAAAAAAATGTTTCCTCAAGTCAGGTCCTGAAGAAAAGTTGAAGGCATTGTTAAAAAACTACACACAAACTCAGTTGAAGAAATACAGTATTACCAAAGAAAAGAATATGTGGAAGATCAACAATTGTTCTAGTTGGAAACAAATCAACAGACTCCCTGACCTTGAGTTAATTTTGACTCAGAGTGACCCGAGAGCATGCCGCAGACCTGCCCCTGTGGGTTTCTGAGACTGTGACTCTCTATGAGAATAGATAAGGCTGTGTTGCAAGCGTCTGCAAAATCATTGTGTGAAACCATTTTCTTTTCCAAATACGAAATGAACGGCAAGAGAAGATTGGTAACATTTCTAAGGCCACAAAGCTATTAAGTATAATAATTAGGTCTCCTTTTTCGAGCCCAACGATTCTCTGATGGACTACACATTAGACTGGTTTGGAGGTAGAATAATGTGATATCAACATCAAGAAATATTACTAGGTTTGTACACGTAGAGAGATAATTCTACCCAATGGCAGTCTATATTTTTCAGCTCAGAATATAAACGAAATGACTGTCCCAGATGATATTCATTCTCTATTATTTCTACAACTTGAGTAATGGACTAATTATGAAAGACAATAAAAATTCAGATGGAAAAAAAATTCAGTCAGAAATGAAAAAAGATGCAACATAAAAAGGGAGTCCATTCATCTGCTAATTTAGTTGCTATTTTTCAGTTTGCGGTATTGCAGTGGATTGTATGTGGCTATGAGGTTGGAAGCCATTGATATTTCAAATATGAGGAAACTCAACCATAGTGGCTAGATTCAGAAGAACTTCCCTATCAAGACAGATTGTTAAAAAAAAAAAGTCATTGTGACCTGTTTCAGAAAAGTAGCAAAGAAAACCTTATGGATCACAATGGAATATTCCCCCGTATAGTGATAGAGGATGAACACCCCTCTCCCCCTCAACCCAGGCAGAAGGCAGCAATTCACTCAGGTATCAAGGGACCATCAACTGTAGGGTAAGGCAATATTTCACTCTATTGTACATAGAATTGCCACAAATCAGAGGTTATCTGAATACATCTGACACTGGTAACATGAAGAGAACATACACAAAGAAAACAAAGAACCATAAAAAAGAAAGGAAATTAAGGAATGATCAGAGTGGATGTCAGAAGAGACTCAGAATTGGCTCTTGTCCATAGAGTAGCTAAAACGAATGGCAAAAATCACAAAGTAGAGGGGATGCTGGGGAAATTCCAGAGGACAGCTGAGAGGACAAAGCCAAGCATTGCAATGAAACGTGCTGGGACCTGGATTTAGAAAACCAGAAGGAAAAGCATGTTAAGCATATCAAAAGTACAAAGAAGTGAAGAAAAAAACCCCAAAGCTTCAAGTTACATTATTTAAAAGTCTTATGGGCAAAATTATGAACAGTTCAAGCAGTACCGAGTGAATATTGACAGAACAAAGAGAATCAGTATGCTAAAAAGTACTCGTCAACAATCAAAAACTTTTAAAAGGTAGCATGTGATCAACAAATGATGACACCAAGGAAGTCCAAACTACATTGAAGGTATTTGTGAAAAACAAATCTCCAAGGAATTGGCAGAATGCCAATAGTATGGCCTCAAGAGAGGATGAAGCATTGAAAGTACACATGATAATGCCAAGAAATTTTTGCGGAAAGCTACCTGGCAAAATATCTGTAAAAGATCTTGTATTGGTAGTCATTCCAAAGAATTGTGTTGCAATATGATGCAAAACTTATAAAATAAAAATTATGATATTATGTGGAAATAAAAATTTTATGGAGATAATCCAACAATTGTTGATCAACTCATAGCAACCCAATGTACAACAGAGGGCCACCCTGCCAGGTGCTACGTGGTCCTCACGATTGTCTTTTTGTTTCAGCTCTTTGTTGTAGCCATTATGTCAGCACATCTTGGAAAGGGCCTGCCTCTTTTTCACTGGACATCTATTTTACCAAACACTTGTAAATGTTTGGGACAGGTCTATCCTGATACCATGTCCAGAGTCAGGGAGGTCCCCTCACCAACCTTGCTCCCAAAGAGCATTCTGGCTGTACTGATTCCTAAACAGATTTGTTTGTTCTTTTGGCAGTTGTGTTATTCCAGGTAGACTGAGAGTAGAAGAAATAAAATCATATAATTTGGGGGGGGGGGGTTGGAGACATGGCCCGTGGGCAACTTGTGGCTCGCCAAGGACATTTATCCAGCCTGCTAAATGTTTTAGCAGCTAACTCATCCCAGGTCTGCAGTGAATTTGTTCATAATTTTTGTTTTTAGCTATAGTCCAGCCCTCAAAAGAATGGTCTGAGGGACAGTGGACTAGCCCCCTGTTTAAAAAGTTTGAGGACCCCTGATCTAAGTTCTTAAAAGTGTAGCACAATGCATTTTCAAAAAATATTTTCTACATATCAGTAATTCGTTTAAAGCAAATGCAAGACTTCAAATCATTCTATTTATAATTATACCTAAGCGGTCACATTTTTTAGTAGTATAATTTACAAACTGCTTTCATTTAGGACTTTTTACCTTTTACAAACTCAAGAGTAAAATCATTCAATAAAAAATTTTATACTGCATTGCTGCAACAATGAGTTCAGAATTCAAATATTGTTTACACTTACAAATAAACCAAACTGACCTTTATTTCTTTATGTTTAACTTTATGAAAATTTATTGTTTCCTTCACTGTTTATTTCTCAAATATTTTTCAAGAAGAATGGTCAAAATTCTAGTTATAAATTTTCATATATTCTTTCTCTCCCAAATGAACTATATGTTCATTGTAACAGCATTCTCTATTTACAACAAACATCAATCATGATTTTAAGAATACAAAAATATAAATTTTCACTGTTTCATTGATTATTGGCATTCCCATTACATTTTAAACTGTCTTATTTTACTGTTTCAAAAATAATACAAGTAATTGTTCTGAAAGGTAATCAACCACCTGTCCAAATTAACAGACATTATGATGCCCAACATGATCTTTAGAAACAAATTATTATTATGAACTGTAAATATTTCCAGAAGCCTGTAGGCTTCCATCATTGGTTATAATTGAACTTGTTGCTACCCGAACTTAAAGTACTATTGATCCACATGTTAGAGGTGTTGGGAAAAGGAATACTTTGAGGAAGTACATACTTTCCTAACCCAATGTGAGCAGAGATAAATAAGTGTGATCACAAAGGTTTCTTTAAAATGGTTGATAGAAATTTTGTGGTGACTCTTTCTAGTGTCTCTACATCCACCTTGGTGACCAAGAATTTCCCACTCTCGATATAACTACATTTTTAAGAATGTTTTTCTCTGGAAATGAGGGTGACAAAGCTATCTGGTAGAGCTGCCTTGCCAACCATGAAAATGATCTTACTGCAAGTATAAGACTTTCACTCCCAGCAGGTGATGGGATATAAAGGAGGGGTTTTGCTCTCATTCACCTCTAATGATATTGCACATATCACTTGGTTTCATGAACTTGAATCCCCTCTTCTATTGAGTGAGGCTACTAAAAGTTCATCTTTAGGGTTTTAGAGATGATTAAATGAAATGATGTATAAAATAGCCCGATGTCTATTGAGTATTCAGTAAATGCTTCCTGCATTGAAAGTTTATGTGAAGTATTTAATAGCTCTATTTCTGCAATTGGTTTTGTAAACAAGAACACTTACCATGTATACTCATGTATGAGCTGAGTTTTGCAGCACATTTTAATGCAGTTTTGGTGTAAAATAAGTTCCTCAGCTGATATTCAGGTTGGATTAAAGTTGAGTATATATGGCATCTCATACATAGAGAATGTTCATTTCCCTTCACCAATACTAGTTCACAATTTAAAAGACTTTAAAAAATATTTCTAAATTCCATGTTTTCAACCAGATGATTTTTCTTTTGGAAAGTGATGAATCGATATCAAAGTGAACATCTGAAGATCTACCTTGTAGAGCAATGCTGTGTGTGATACAATGGTATCTATGGTTCTAAAGGAAGATGATACTTTGCATAGCAGCTCCTTGACAGTATTTAAAAATTACTCCCCAACAAAAATACACAGATAGAAAAGCTGAAGAATTATACCAAATTCTTTAGTCTTAAACAACTGAACATGGAATCAAGATGCAGTGATATTTGCTGGTGAGAGAATGCAAATTTTAGAAACAAATGAGAAGCATCTGAAGTTGGAAAATATGACCTTGTTGATAGAAATGCAGCAGGAGATGCAAGATAGGATTTTCCAAGACAAACAACATTAAATTGACATTCATTACCCACAAATGTGTGGTACATACCTTTTTGGAACAGAATGTACAGCGACAATGCACATATACTTCAACAGATGGAAACAACAAAATCCACGTGAATACCTGTGAGGAAAAGATGGCAGAGAAACACCTTATCACTAGTAAAAACAATGCCAGGGCCCAATTGCTAAATACGCCATTGATTGCTTATTTGTCCATTGCTTATTGTCCATGTAGAAGCTGAAAAAATACATAAGCAACCCACAGAAACCTAAGTAAGAGTGTGGTAAAGGGCAATTACTTGGTATACCTCTTGGTCACATAGTTTTTGGAAATCCCAAGCAAAGATTTGGTGAAGACATGTCAAAATGTGCCAGAGACTCTAATACAGGGGTGGTCTGCCAATCTTCTGGGCTATTGCAGAGCCACCTCAGAAGCAGGGACAGAAAGAAGGACACTGTACCTACATAGAAAGACACACCAGCACAACACCTGTGATATCCCTGCCTGAAATGGCAGAGGCAGTGGCTGCAGTATGGAGATCATGAGATAGACCATTAGAGCCACACTGCTGAGACCATGAGGTCATCTGATAGTGAGGTAGAGTGCTAGGTGGATTTCCTGGCCCAAGGAAGCACAGACCAAAAGGCCTAATGAGTCAAAGACCAAAGACAAGACACCTGCCAATGAGTTTATATTGTGAGGGAATATACAAATATTTAATTTCCTTCAGGTGTGTTTTTGCAGTTTATTACAGTTTTTCACTGGATACTTCATAAATTCCCAGCAAGAGGAAAAAGAAAATGAATGCTCAGCAGAAAAAGGAAATACTAGGTGGTTTGAACTCAAGGAAGGAGGGTATCAACTTTGTATGCTGCCATCGTATTTATTACATTTGTACACACAGCACATAATCTAAGTAGCTGGACTATATGGAGAAGACCACTGCATCAGGTGGGGAACTAGACCTGTAAGCAACCTGAAATATATAGGTGACGCACCCTTGCTTGCTGAAAGAATTTCAAGTACTTGCTGATGAACATCAGTTATTTCACCCTCCAATATGATTTATAACATGATGTGAAGACATCTGAAATTCTTACAACTGGACAATAGGTAACAGCATTATAAGTTGAGAACAGATTGAAGCTGTCAAGAATTTTATCTTGCGTGGGTCTACAATCAATTCTCAAAGGAGCGGTCGTCAATACATCAAATGATAGATTGCACTGGGCAAGTCTGTCACCCAAGACCTCTTCAAAGTGCTTAAGAACAAAAAGTAACTTTGAGGAGTACAGTGAGCTTGATTGAAGCCATAGGGTTTTTAATTCTTTTTACGCTTGTCAAAATTGTACAATAAAGAAAGAAGACTAGAGAATAAGTAATGAGTCTGGATTATTGTGTGTGAAGTATATTGAAAAAACTATAGACTGCCAGAAGAGCAAACAAACCCCTTTTGGAGGAAGTGCGAAGAGAATGCTGTTAAGAAGCAAAAATGTTGAGACTTCATTTCAGGTATTTTGGACATGTTGCCAGATAATCCCAGTCCCTTGCAAATCATCTGATGTTTGGTAAAGTAGAAGGGTGGGGAAGAACAGGAAGCACACATGGGATGGATTGCCACACTTAAACACAGTATCTATTATGAAGAAGGCACACATTGGGCAGGGTTTCATTAAAGTATGCACAGAACTGCTATAACAATTTTTGGGGACCTAACAAAAGTTTATGTTCCTACCACTAAATTACGTACTTTTAAGGATAAATGTTGCACTCATTATGACCTTCTAAGATGGGTTATAGGTGTTCCAGTGAGTTTTCTAGACTGTAATTCATTATGGGAATAAAAAGTTTCCTCTTTCTCCCATGGAGTTGGCTGATGGCTTTGACCTGTTGACCTTGTCGTTAGCAGATCCATATGTAACCACTATACCATGAAGACTCCTCAAGTTACTTAATGTAGAAATTGAGGAGTGTTTTCAAATTTTTCTTTCTGAAATTGAGCAAACATGACATCAAGATATATTAATACATATTGGTGATTGAAATACAAGTTAGAAATAATGATGAAGGAATAGTAGGGGGAAAATCGGGTTTTGGTGGTAAAAGAAAAGCTGCAGACAGATGATAGAATGTTGCACGTCCAAGCAATTCTTCCTATTAAATGCCTATTTTCAACAACACAAGCATTTCTTCTACATGTGGACTTTGCCAGACAGAGTACACAAAAACCAAGTTAATTATATCCGTGGGAAGAGACCATGGAGAATCAGAAGATCATCAGTTAAAATAAGGCCAGGGGCAGAGAACAGGGTGGGGGAGGGACAAAGAAAAGAAGGGAGGAAGAAGAAGAGAGCTGGTCCAAGCTCCACGCTGACACATGATGCTCAGAGGAATACATCCCTCTGGAGACCCATTGCGCCATAGAAAGGACTGGGCAAATGATTCCTGGGTGCACGAGAGAGGAGAAGAGAAGTGGGGGAGGACAAACACATGGACGGGTTGGGGGAGCAATAAGTGGTTAGGAATCGATGGAAAGGAGGGTAAGGGAGGTCTGGGCGGGATTAAGCAAGGACAATGAATATGAGAAAACAATGAAATGCCAATGAAGGTGGAACATGATGGTGGGATAGGAGGGAGATGGAAGGAAATAGAGGAAAGAGCTAGAAGGCAAAGGGCACTTACAGAGGTCTAAATATAGGTATGTCCGTACATAGATACAACTATCTATTATAAGGTGGGAATAAAATTAAGAACATAGCTATAGGCCAAATATTACGGTAGCAGGTGGACCTTGGGCCCTCACCCTGGTGCTCCCTCAATGTAAGAACGCTTTGTTCTATGAATCTGGCATTCCTCGAGGCTCAATGGCCCAACACGATCACTGAAGTAAAATGGGTGCACAAACAAATGTGGTGAAGAAAGCTGAAGGTGCCCAGCCATCAAAGGATAGATCAAGTGTCTTGAAAGCCTGAAGATAAACATTAGACCATTTACCTGAGATGAGACCACAGCCACACAGAA
>PVJH01044220.1:0-11342 GCA_004026705.1 Nesogale talazaci | reverse complement strand
TTTTTTTATTTAAATACCACAAATAGTCATCGTTTTAGAATCACACAGGGCCAGTTCTACCTTGTCTTAGAGGATCACTATGGCAGTGATCTTGGTCTGTACTCTGATTAAAAGTGAGTTTCTGTGTTTCTTCTGAATCCACTTTGACCTTTCCGCATTCTTTTGTTTTTAATGATCTTTTGCTTTCTTTGTGTGAGATGTCCTTTGAGGCCCTCCCAGAGCTCGCCATGTCTTCTTCCCCGGGGCTCAATATGTCCAATCTATTCCTGAGGTATTCTCAAAATTCACAGAGGATCTACATAAGGTTGAAGTTTGGCTTTTGTGGACTTGTTTTAATTCTTCAACTTCTCCCTAAACTTACATATGAGCAAGTGAGGGCCTGTTCTATAAACCCTTGGCCTTGGTTTAGGTAGTTGCATTGAGCTTTCCATTTATCCTCCCCACGTATATAGTCAATTTAATTTTTGTGGATTCCGTCTGGCTGTGGCCATGGGTATAGTCACCATTACAGTTGTTGAAAAGCAGTATTTGCAATGAAGAAGTTGTTGGTCTTGTTAAATTCTGTCTTGAAATTTCCAGCTTTTTTTTCTATCACCAAGGCCTTGCTTTCCAACTACTATTCCTTCCTCTTTCTTTCCAATTTATGTGTGGCAGTCACAGGTAATGATCAATATATTATGATTGCATGTTTGAACAGTATTACCAGAATTCACGTTCTTTTGAAAGCCATAGGACATCACAAGATGATTTTATTTAGAGCCTCCTAAAACTCATTACCAACCACAATGGCTGGCCTCAGTATTTCTTGCCTGACACTTACCAAGCATTTTAATATGTTTCTGTGGATATTTCCATGCGGTTATCAAAGAGTTTGGGAAGTATCATCCTGATATTTGTCAGGAACTCCTCACATTCTCTGCGCAAATGTCCACCTTGGCTTTCTTCCCTTTCTCATTACCCTCCCCTGAAGAGATTTCAAGCACCCGATTCTTTATGGGATCAGGAGCAAAGATAGTCTCCTTCTGTTATAGGGGGTGTAGAGTATTATATCCCTGCCTATATGCATATAAATCACTTCCAATAGACTTTAAATTAAAGCAAGCAAGCTCTTTCACTGGATGTGCTAGACTTGAAGCTGTAAGTCATTAATGGATATAAGTCTGTTGATGGTCTGTAGCCTAGGTTTCCTCAGGATAGACTGGCTTTCTTGTTTCAGCAAATACTACCAAGAGTCACACCAACAGTTTTTCTAGGAAAAATTTTCATTCATACAGACAAAAGAGGTATGAGAAACAGACTGACACCTCATCCAGGCTGACACTTCTGCCAAGAAGAATACAAGACTGAAAGCTCATGTTACTCTCTCTCTCCAGGACTTTTTTCTCGAAGATTTTTTCACTTAAGTTTTCTTACAGGAACCATCAAGAAGAGGTTTATTGGTCTAAGAGGCTTCAATGAAAGGAAAGAAGTAAGTAGTTCTCCTGTGTTAGTCTGGGTAGGCTAGAGGAACAAATTTCATAGACACACATATGGATATAAGGAAAGGGTTTATATACAAAAGGAAAGTGACACTAAGAAGGCATCCCAATCCAGTCCAGTGCAAAGTCATAAGTCTGATATTAACCCATATGCCCGAAATCAGTCTACAAAGTCCTTCCGACTCACGAAGTCACAGGCCAGTGGGTGCAGAATTCTGGCACTAGCAGGGGTTTCCCCATGTCTGCTTGCCTCCAGGGCTCAGGGTCCATCAGCAGTATGCTGCTCCCGCTTCAGAGGTCTGGCTCCATCAGGGCAAAGCTGTGTGGTCTCTCTGCCGGCTCCTCCAGCTTCTCGCATGCTGCCATCTTGTCTTTTCCGTGACTCATTGTCTCTGAGACTAACTCCCAACAACTGGGGAAGATAGCTTCACAACTTCATAAGGGAAATATCGCGAGATTTCCCAGAAGTCTCAGGAGAAAGCCATGCCCACACAGAGGCCTCATTGGCCACTCAATGGCCATCTCCAGATCAACAGGCTAGACTCCACCCCTACATTTCAATCATAGAATTAGCATAAGCACATGACTGCCACATCTCCTTTTCCCTGCATGTTCTACCTCGAGAACACTTTTAGACTACACCTCCTAATTCTCTTTCTCTCTCTCTCTGTAGCTATTTCTTTCTGTAAGCATACTCTCTCTGCTTTTTCTAGGACTTATTTTGGTCACCAGTGAAGTTCAGTGGTTAGGAATATGTGTGTAGCTAGAGTACTGAAGATGGCTTTTGGACTGATTCAATGCATAGGATGGAAAGAGGACTCTTAATGTAGGTTGCAGCTTTCTTCAGAAGTACCAGACTTCTAGTTTATGGCACTGACACATTTCCTCTTTTTGATTAAGGTTGAAGATAGCAAGTTGATAATTAACCTGGGCTTTAGCTAAGTTCAAGCTCTTTTAATTCAGAGTACTGACTTTCCACCTTGTCTGCCTTTACTAAGAAAATTCATAGTGTTTATCACAGCCCATTAATTGCTTTGGTCCAAGATGTTCTATTCCCTCTACTTGAGGTGAGACAACAGTGAAAGATAATACTATGCATACTGTGAGTGAAATGCAAATTAAAATAATCAACATCCCTTGTAAAGTTGACAGCTCCTGTTTCTATTCCTCATGGTCACTTTTAAATAAGTGGTGCCTGTAGCACTGTTGTAGTGTGTAGCTGTGAATAATTCAGTATATTACTTATTATATCCTGCTGAATTATTTATCTGATGTCACAAGAACTGTTTGCTACTGCACATACAGTACCTTGCTGGATCAGTGTGGCAGTCAGGTGCTTATGTTAATTTTATGATTGAAATGTAGGGGTGGAGTCTAGCCTGTTTATCTGGAGATGGCCATTGAGTGGCCAATGAGGCCTCTATGTGGGCATGGCTTTCTCCTGAGACTTCTGGGAAATCTCACAATGTTTCCCTCATGAAGATGAGAAGCTATCTTACCCAGTTGTTGGGAGTTGGTTTCAGAGACGATGAATCACGAAAAAGACAAGATGGCAGCCTGTGAGCTGGCAGAGAGACCACATGGCTTTGCCCTGATGGAGGCAATCCTCTGAAGCTGGAGCAGCATGCTGTTGATGGACCCTGAGCCCTGGAAGCGAGGAGCCATGAGGAGACCCCTGCCAGCGCCGGGATTCTGCACCCATTGGCCTGTGACTTCGTGAGTCAGAAGGAGACTTTATAGACTGATTTCGGGCATATGGATTAATATCAGACTTATGACTATGTGCTGGACTGGAATGGGATGCTTTCTTAATGTCCTATTTCTCTAATATATAAGCTGTACCCTTATATCTATATGCGTGCCTTGGAAATTTGTCCCTCTACTCTGCCCAGACTGACACAATCAGTAAAATATAAAGTTCAAAGATACTGTTATTTGGGGACACTGTGGCCAAAACACTTGATATTGCTGCCCTGCTCCCATCCCCTTAGCAGCTGGGTTTGCTCTTTGTTCTTTAGTGATTGATAGATTTCTCCAACACTGTTCTAATTCAACATAACGAAAAATTATAGTTCACAAACTCCACCCTGAGTTTTGGACAAGGGGCTTCCTTCTTTCATTTTACCTGAATTTTCTATAACCCTTCTGGTCTAAATCCAAATGTTGCTTGCTATGTGAGACTGTCTTTGATAACTGCATTTGTATCCACTTGGCTTGACCAAAATTCTCTGTGGCTTGGCAGTAAGCCTTCTCCATAAGGTCCAGGTGATAGCCTAATGATGTTTGCGTGAGGTTTGGCCTATTTTGATATCTGTAAAAGAGATGCTATGGATAACTATTTCCTTTTCATTCCTTCCATCCTCCTGGCAGGGGTCCTGCATCTGATCTCTTGGGATATGTGCCTGTAGCTTATCATATTGGTTGCTGATCCTAGGAGCTAGCCATGGCCTGTCAGAACATCTGTCATGTGATCTACTGATCTGTCTCTGCTTCCACTGGCCTCTGGTATCTCCACCTCCAGATTTTCCATCTTTATGCAACCACATGATTCAGTGAAAAGCCTCCAATGTAAATATCTGACAGCCAAATTAAACTTTACTGCTCTACAACTGTGGAGACATTTTCTTTTCTAACACTTTTCTTTTTTTATATACATATGTGTCACTAATTTTTCTTGTAAACCCAGGATATCTTTCAACCTAAGATAGTAAGTTCCTGAAGCACTGATTGCATTTTCATTATATCAATTATCATATTAATTCAACATTCAGCACATGTTTATTAAGTATATACTATGTGTCAGAAAGCATTTAATGGCACTGGGGTAGAGAATTAAGTAAATTGTGTCAAAAACTCTCCCTTTGAGATGCTTCATTATGCTGTAATTGGTAATATAGTCCATGGATTTCCAAATTAATTTGACCTGGGTTGTGTTCTGAATTTAAAAACAAAATCAGCAACAGAATGACTGCCATCCAGTCAGCAATGACAGACAGTGACCGTATAAAACAGGATGAAACTGCCTTTGTGAGTTTCGGAGACTGTAACTGTTCAAGGGAGGAAAAGCTTTGTCTTTCTCCCACCAGAATGGCTGACAATCTCGAACTGCTGTCCTTGTGGTTAGCAGCCCAATGCATCTTTTCCCTAACCTTCAAGAAGATTATGGGGAGAAGACAAATGTTAAAGGAAAAGGAGATAAATATGCCACTGTGACCATGAAGAGAAATACATAAATATAATAAAAGCTATGAAGAAAACAGGAGTATACAAAAGGATATAGTTGAAGTGTCTAATATATATTGGAATTTTACAGATGCAACCAAAGATATCTCTTTGTACACACTAAGATGACTTCCTGTGATATTTAAAATCAAGTTCAGAGCTGTACACATTCAGGACCTTCTAAGTTCAAGGTCCTACAAATTTTTGTTGCAGCTCGCCTGCTAGTCCCTATTTGCAATCATCTTATTCTTTATTCACATATTTTATTCACATGTTATTTGTTCTGTTCAATAGATCAAGCCTGTTTCTGCTTCAAGACTTATGCTCTCATTTATCCCTTGGCTTGGAAGGCTGCTCCATCAGATCTTCTCAAGACAATTGTCTTAAGAGGCCTCAGAACAATAACACCTCTTCAGGAAAACCTCTCTGGAACATTAAATCTCAATATTCCTTGATCTCACGTTACATCACCACTTTTATTTCCTTTAGAACTCCTTGAAATTCTTTTAAAAATATTGTATGTGTTTATTTATTTGTTTTCTATGACATTTCTCACTGGAATGTGAACTTAATGAAACCCTAAATTCCACAATAATGATCTTAGTTCCTAGAACAATGTTTATCACATGAAACATTTTATTACTATATTTATAACCATCTCTGAATTCAGTTACCAGACAAAAGGTTCAAAGTTTAAATCCAAGCAAAAGCCACCTGAAAGAAAAGTATAGTGATTTTCTTCTGGGAAGTCACAGCCAAGAACTAGAGTAATTCTAGCCTTACTTGCATGGTGGTGCCATTGGTCAGAATTAACTCTCTGGAAACAGATTTATTATGTTTTACTAATTTAGAACTATCAATTGTAGCGCTGGAGTACTAGCCAAAGGGTCAATAATTCCAGTTTACTGACCATTTAGTGGGAGAAAAATTGGGCTGTGTGAAAACAGAAACAGACATATACACCCTCAAACATACAGCAGTATCAGAGAAAGCAGTTGGAAACAGTCCCCAAACCCATCAGTAGAAGAATTTATAAAGAAATTTTGGTGTATATACACACAATGGAGTACTATGCATCATGAAAAAATAATGATGAAACCATAAAGTACCTCACAACATAATTGAATCTGGAGAAGGTTATGCTGAGCAAGTTAGTCAATCAAAAAAGCAAAAAGAAATATCAGGCCATTGATATAGGGTGTGTTAGTTGGAATAAACAAGAGAAACATTCATTGACACTCAAATGTGTAAGAGAGAATTTCATATCAAAGGGGAATAGTACACGAAGAAACATCCCAGTTCAGTCCAGCTCAAGTCCAAATGTCCAATATTAGCCCATATGTCTGATACTAGTCCATAAATTCCTCTTTCTTCTCACACAGCCATGAAATGATGCTGAAGGCAGGGTGATCACAGAACAGTGGATGGAAAGTCTTGTAGATCCAGTGGCAATGGAAGCATCTCAGTGCTGGTGTGGGTCTCCACGTGGATCCTCCAGTGCTAGGGTTCTGGCTCCATCAGTGAGTCTCCATGTAGCTTTTCAACAGGAATGTGAAGCAACGTGTCTGTGTTCTGCCTCCAGGGAGGAAGACAGAAGTTCCCAGAATCCTCAGGAGAAGGCTATGCCTACACAGAGGCCTCATTAGCTCTGATCTGATTGGCAGGCTAGACACCACCCCTTCACTCAAATTGACTGCTGACACAAAGGGCAAGCCCCAAAACAAAATCAGGCAGTGACTCATAGGTAAGCTAGTCACTCAATATAATCTCACAGACAATGGATTGGTAAGGCTGTCTAACTCTTGTAACTCCATCTATCACTCCCTTAAAAGATAACTCCCCACTGGAGGCCTCATCTCAGCTGGGGATGGCTCCTCATTAAGAAGGAAGTAGAAAAGAACCAAATAATATATGCTATGTTGCAATGTCTTACTTCCATCTCTACTGGGAAACTGCTTCTACTTAGTACACTCTGGTGGTAATCCATGACCAAGAGAGGTGGGGGGAATGTGTGTTTCAGAGATGATCTCAACTCTGTTTTGAGGGGACAGAGTGGTTTGCCCTTGGAGAGAGTGTTTGAAATAGCCTTTATGGATCCCCACCCCATGAGACAGAAGCTTCACAGTATGTTGTGGCTGACTGTGTCTGTTTAACCAAGTTCCTTTTCAGTCTTTGGTGACCCAGGCCCAAACTATATGCTACATGGACACGACAGATTGTGTTCTCTAGAAGTTTACAGCATACTACATACTCTACATCAGAAAATTCTGAGTAAGTGAACCAGACACATGTTGCAGTTTAAAAGAACTAATATATTCCTTTGGATTTAAATCTGTAATGCTCTAGGGCAGTGGCTTTCAACCTTCCTAATGCCGGGGCCCTTTAATACAGTAGCTCATGTTGTGGTGACACCCCAAACTACAATAAAATGACGTTTTAAAAAAGAAAAAAGTTTGTTGCTACTACATAGCTATAATTTTTCTACTGTCATGAATAGAGCAACCTCTGTGAAAGGGTTGTTTGACTTCCAAATGAGTCACAACCCACAGGTTGAAAACCACTGTTTTAGGGAGAGAAGAAGAGGAAGACTACCCTCAGGTCATGTAAATGGAAGTCATTGGACTTTGGTTCAAGCATCTTATTTTTGAGGTTACCCAGTAATAGGCAAATTAAAGCAACCATATATTTGACAGCTTTATATTTTACTAGCTTTCTAAGATGTCTTAGCTATGCATACGTAGTTCTGTCATAGTGTATGCGCTTATTGCTAAAATTTGTTTCCTGTGTCTAACTATCATTATTTTCTTAAACAGAATATAGTCACTTAAGCTTTTGAAGATGTATAATGGAACATTCCATGTACTATTTCCCCTAGCTCGAAAACCTTTAAATTCTATACCAAGAGTCAGTTTAATTATACTTTTCTTTAGAATTACTAAACACACCATGGACATCATTTATAATACCCCTCAAAATATGATAATGCTTCCAATAAAGTGGAACAAGGATATATATACATCTTAGGTATAAGAATGGATTTTAAGCTTGCACTTAATTATAAGCTCATAGTCAACTCTTAATATGGAGCACCACCCACTTCTTACCCTGATGGAGGAATCAGTGATGATAAGAGTGCTATCAGGGGGCTGAGCCCCAGTGGCGTAGTGGTTGAGTGCAGGACTGTGGTCCATGGGCTTGGCGGTTCAAATCCAGCAGCAGCTCTCCAGGAACAAGGCTAGGTAGCTCTCACGACCATCAGAGGGCAGTAATGTCCCCCCACAAAAGAGTGCTATCAGAAAGTACAGTGATAAAATCAGATGGTGCCCAATGTGGCAACTACATAATCTGTCATCTTGAGCAAAGGGGTGGAGTATAGTCTGTCAATCAGGTCATAGCCGATGAGGTCTCTGTGTGGGTATGGCCTTCTCTTGATGATACTTGGAACTCCCGTCTTTCTCCTTGAAGGCAGGACACACATTCTTCTGGCTGACAAGACACATGGAGACATGCTGATCCCAGGCAGAACCAGATGGAGCTGGAAGAACCAGATGGAGATCCACACCAGTGCTGGGATGTTTCTGCTGTCATGGATTCATAAGACTCTTCACTCACAAACCTGTGATCTTCTGGTATTTGGCACCATTGCATGTGCTGCATGAGTCTGAAGAGGAATTTATAGATTGGTATCAGACATGTAGGGTAATATGACCTTGATCTGGACTGGGCCAGGATGATTTCAAAATATGCAATTACTCTCTTGTGGGATATAAAAAGGCTGTTCCCTAGCTTGTCTTCCCCAAATATATGTCACAACTAGGACACTGTTTGCAACTAATAGTAAATGGCTGTTAAGTTATCTCCCTGAAGACATTCAGCCATCCAGAGCAATCAGACTACAGTCTGGTTCACTGTAGACAGGGCTCACACACTATTGATGGGATAGTGGTTGTTTCTCTGGAGAGCTTAGAAGAAGTCAAACCTGCTTAGTGACACTCAAAGTTAGCCTGCTTTCCTGAAGCTAGGATTCGCCTATCTTGTTACATGTGTACCCTCAATCACTCCCCTTCTTATTATGAGTATACACCTACATCTTCCCCCTCCCACTAAATGTATATTATTTATAGCACAATCCCTTCCTGTGATGTATGCTTTTACTTGTAATCTGGGACTTGAATGCCCCAAAAGGTATATATAAGCCTTGGTTACAACTAAATTGCTATCTCACCAGCCCTGTCACTTCCTCTGGCCCCCGTCCCTCTCCTCCAGTCCCCTGTGCCCACTCCCCTCCCTTCCTCTCTCTCTTACTCTGCTCTCTCTCCTGCTTTTCCCATTTTCCACATCTCCACATGTACCAGCAAGTGGGGCTGAGGTGTGCATGCTAGCATGAAGTGTGTTTGACTCCATTTTAGTCTCTCTCTTATCTCTTATTCTCTATAACTTTACTATAATATTTATATATTATAGCTATGCAATTGTGCCTACCAGACCTGGTAGGGGCTGGCTACCATAACACTCTTTAATATAAAACTCTCTCACACATATTTGAGTGTTTCTGGATTTGTTTCTCTAGTCAACTCAGACCAACATTCCCAGCTATCAGAAAGATGAAATTAAGAAATTTCTAGAAACCAATGAGGATGAGAACACAATGTACCAAAACTTATGGGCACAGCAAAGGGAAAGTTTGATAGCAATACAGGCATACATAAAAAAGGAAGAGAGACTTATTATTGAAATGATGACACAAATTTGCAGCAATTAGAGCAGATTTAATAGGGCAATCTTACTAATAGCAAAAGAAAAGAAATAACAAAAGTCAGGGATGAGATTCAGGAGAGGGAAAATAAGAAAACTATGGGAAAAATGAATGCTGCTAAAAGTTGGTTCTTTGAAAGGGTCAACCGAATCAATAGGTCACTGACAAACCTAATCAAAGACAGGAAGGAACAAATTTCAATAGCAAGGATAAGGCATGAAATGGGACATATTATAATAGACCCTATTGAAATCAAAATGATAATTAAAATAGAACTACTATGAAGGTCTGTACTCCAATGAATCCAGCAACCTGAAAGACATGCACTAGTTCTTGGGAAAAAAATCCCTCCCCAGATTATCCCCAACTGACATCAATCATTTCAACAGACCCATGAAAATAAAAGAAATAGACAAAGGATTGCCAACAAAAAAAAAAACCCAAAACATCCCCCCAAACAGATGACTTTGCAGAATTCTACCAAGCATTTAGGGAGTAATTGATACCAATTCTGCCCAAACACTTCTAGAACATAGAAAAAGATGGCAAACTCCCAAACTCTTTCTCTGAAAATAGTATAACTCTGATACCTAAACCAGGGAAGGATCCCACAAGAATCGAGAACTACAGACTAATATCCATAACAAACATTGATGTAAAAACCTTTAAAAAATACTGGACAATAGAATACAAAAGTGTATACAACAAATAATTTACTATGACAAAGTGGGTTTCATACCAGGGATGCACGGATGGTTCAACATACAAAAGTCTATTAGTATTATTTGCTACATCAAAATGAAAAATTATAAGAAGATGATAAAATCAATAGCCACAGGAAAAAACAGTCAAGAATATCCAACACCCATTCCTGTTTAAGACTGTCAAGAAGACAGGAATGGAAGGGAAATTCTTCAATATTATACAAGATATATATATATATATATATATATATATATATGAAAAATCAAATGCCAATGTGGCAGGCAATGGAGAAAAGATGTAAACAGTTCTGCTGAAAAAAGGGTCCAGCCAAGGATGTCCCTTGTCCCTATTCTCATGTAACATTGTACTGCAGGTCCTAACTAACAGTATAAGGCAAAGACAAGAAAATAAACGTATTCATCTGGGAAAGGAAGATGTGAAACTCTCCTTATTTGTAGATGATATGATTTTATATATGGGAAATGCCAAAAGCTCTATAAGGGGAGTGCTAGAAGTGATAGAGGAATATGACAGAATGGCAGGATATAACAACAGACAGAAGTCTATTGAACTGCTATATACATTGGACAGGACCATGGAGGAGGGGTTCAAAAAGGTAGTAACCTTCACAATAACCAATCACAAATATCTAGGGATATACCTGACTAAGATAAAAAAAAAAAGATTTAAATGAGGAAAACTACAGAAAACTAATAAAGAAATCATGTGTGACTGCAACAAATGGAAGGATATCCCATGCTCCTGGATTGGAAGATACAATATAGTAAAGATATCAGTTCGGCCAAAGCACTATATAATTTTGGGGGGGCATCATTGCCCTCTGATGGGAATAGGAGACCCAGTCTTTGCTCCTGTGGAGCCGCTGCTAGAATCGAACCTCCATCCCAGTGTGCTGCAGTCCAGGCACAACTACTACGCGATGGGGTCTCAGCCTATAATTTCAATGTTGTACCAGTAAAAGTGACATTAACTTTCTTCAAAGAATTGGAAAAACTGATTCATAGCTTCTTATGGAGACGGAAGTAACCCAGAGTTATCAGAGAACTGCTCAAGCAGAAAGTCAAAGTTTGAGGGCTTGCTTTACCTGACTTTCGCCCCTATTATACAGCCACAAAGGACACAGAGGAAGTACACAAAGAAAGGTGACAAGAAACAGATTA